>JAJLUB010000096.1:0-48730 GCA_030564085.1 Nakaseomyces uthaithaninus
GGGGGGACCAGGATTTGTCACACGCCCTGCAATGGCGCGGCGAGGCGAGGCGAGGCGAGAGAGAAAGAGAAGAGGGGGGGGCTTCCTTTTCTTAAGGCCTGAATAATTTTTTTTATTTATTTAAATAGCGTGGATTGGCCTATAAAAGTACACAGTGCGCGGGAGGGCTCAGGCGAGAGGACAATTTCTTTATTTGGAGGGTGGAATAAGAGAGGGAAGAGAGAGATCTTAGAGTAGAGCCAACGAGAAGTAAAACTAGAGATGTCGCAAAGTCGTGAGGATTCGGTGTATTTGGCCAAGTTGGCCGAGCAGGCAGAGAGGTACGAGGAGATGGTTGAGTCTATGAAGCAGGTTGCGTCTGCTGGGCAGGAGTTGAGTGTGGAGGAGCGTAACCTGCTCTCTGTTGCGTACAAGAACGTGATTGGTGCGCGTCGTGCTTCCTGGAGGATTATCTCCTCGATTGAGCAGAAGGAGGAGAGCAAGGAGAAGTCTGAGCACCAGGTTGGTCTGATCCGCACGTACCGTGGGAAGATCGAGACTGAGTTGACCAAGATTTCCGACGACATACTGACTGTGTTGGACTCGCACCTGATCCCATCTGCCACCTCCGGTGAGTCCAAGGTGTTCTACTACAAGATGAAGGGTGACTACCACCGTTACTTGGCTGAGTTCTCCAGCGGCGACGTCAGAGACAAGGCTACCGAGGCCTCCCTGGAGGCTTACAAGACCGCCAGCGAGATCGCCACCACCGAGCTCCCACCTACCCACCCTATCAGATTGGGTCTGGCCTTGAACTTCTCCGTCTTCTACTACGAGATCCAGAACTCCCCAGACAAGGCTTGTCACCTGGCCAAGCAGGCTTTCGACGACGCCATCGCCGAGCTGGATACCTTGTCCGAGGAGTCCTACAAGGACAGCACCTTGATCATGCAGTTGTTGAGAGATAACTTGACTCTGTGGACCTCCGACATGTCTGAAGCCCAGGAGGAACAACAAGACGAGAGCAAATGAAGTCCCCAATCCCCTGGTGAGGTGAGAAGAAAACTTTAACCTCGCCACAGAATTCTCAAACAAAAATTAAAAAACTTATAACTTAAATGTATGAAACTATTAAACGTGAAAAACTATCAAAAAAAATTAATAATAATTCTTGAAAATTGGGGGAAGATGGAAATAGGAGATTATCACAGATGTTAAAGCAACTCGAGTTGGATATTCTAATGCCAATGGCTTTCCCACACGCAACATACCTTATTTAAAAGAAGAAGAAGAAAAAGAAGATTATACTGATTTTTTTTTTTATCGTTGTTCTATAAATTGTTTTTCTTTTTTTTATGTTTTTACTTTATTTTGTGCTGGGGCCAGTCTCTTTATTATTTACATTGGGAGACTTTCCAGCAACAAAATGAACCGACCTCTTTCTCTCTTATGTAAATCACAAATGACCATTCCACTTCGAAGAAATTCTCTGTGTATATCTTCTTTTTTAACCCCAAGTGTGGATAGAAAGGATAAGAGATTAATACTCGGGTCTTATTGTGATTACGCAATTTTACCAATGTAAATTGGTGTTTTTGCATGGCAGATAAAAGCAATCGTGCCGAGCAAAGAGGAAGGGGAGAAAAACGTTAATTCTTCTATTGTGGCAATGGCGATCCTCGATCGTAAGCAAGCACTCCGAAATCCGCCTCATCCATTTCATCTCTGCTTTTTTCAAGCCTCCTTGCAAATAATAACCTTTTATTCCTTGATTAATTTATATTTTTTGGGGTATTATAACAAAATCTCGAAGACAGAAATCTCTGCAAATATATATAATTACGTATATTCTACTCCTATTCATCTAAATTTTCATTATTTTTCCTTTTTTTCATTTCATTGCGTTGTCAGCTGATAATTCAACACAAGTAGCTATAATTTCTTGGCGCTGATTCAAATGGGGAGAAAACTGGGCCAGTTGGGATTTTTATAGACCCATGTGCGTACAAAGTCATTAGGGTGCCATTGAGTTCGTCAATAGCACAATTTCTGGGACTGGGCAATACATTGGCCAGAAATACCCCTCTTGGTAACTGCGTGATGAGGGAACCGTGTGTGTCTATTGCCTCGACACGTAAATACCACTAAATAGCGTATACCAGTTATTTCGTTCAACGGTATTATTTTTGCCAAGAATAGGTGGCACGTGATATCACGTGCTATTCCGTACTTAATATACATGGTTCACGTTTATTTCGTACATAATAATATATGGCTGTTTGGCCTCGTTGTTTTCTGGCTGCGACCATCACCCTTCCGACCCCCCGCTCGCTCGCTCGCTCTCACCGCAGAGATAGCATTAGCCTGGAGAGAGCGACTGCTGGATCCCCTTTTGGCAGTTCAGCATTGCAAGCAATAAGAGAACCCAACGTTGAAGGAGAAGCAGGAACGGTGGAAATGGGGATGTTACTGAGGTTTTCTGAGTGGTGTTTTCAGAGTAATTCAATTCTGTAAGCACGATAATATTCTGAGAGATGTTGTCAAGGGTTGTTAAGAAACCAATTGTGTCCAAGAGCGTTGGACTGACCGTTGGGCGCACTTTTGCCAGTGCTGCCAAGGGGAAAGCGGAGGAAGTCACCATTGATGAGGGTGAATCTGTTGAGATCACGCTTCCAAATACTTCGTTTGAGGGCTACATGCTCGAGCCACCAAGTTTGACCTATTCTACCACGAAGGGGACGTTGCTGCAGATGTTTAAGGACATGGTCATTATCAGAAGAATGGAGATGGCCTGTGACGCTTTGTACAAGGCTAAGAAGATCAGAGGGTTCTGTCACTTGTCGGTTGGTCAGGAGGCTATTGCTGTTGGTGTTGAGAATGCAATTACCAAGCGCGACTCCGTGATTACTTCGTATAGATGTCACGGTTTCACCCATATGAGAGGTGCGTCTGTTCAGGCAGTCCTGGCTGAACTGATGGGTAAGAGATCTGGTGTTTCTTTCGGTAAAGGTGGTTCAATGCACCTGTACGCCCCAAGCTTCTATGGTGGTAACGGTATTGTCGGTGCCCAGGTTCCATTGGGTGCTGGTCTCGCATTTGCTCACCAATACAAGAACGAGGATGCCTGCTCCTTCACATTGTATGGTGATGGTGCCTCCAACCAAGGTCAGGTCTTTGAATCCTTCAATATGGCTAAATTATGGAACTTGCCTGTTGTATTCTGTTGTGAAAACAACAAGTACGGTATGGGTACTGCCGCTGCCAGATCTTCCGCAATGACTGAGTACTTCAAGCGTGGTCAATACATTCCAGGTTTGAAGGTCAACGGAATGGACATCTTGGCTGTCTACCAGGCCTCCAAGTTTGCTAAGGACTGGTGTCTTTCTGGCAAGGGGCCATTGGTTCTGGAATACGAGACGTACAGATACGGTGGTCACTCCATGTCCGACCCAGGTACCACATACAGAACCAGGGACGAAATCCAACATATGAGATCCAAGAACGACCCAATTGCTGGTCTAAAGATGCACCTGTTAGAACTGGGCATTGCCACTGAAGATGAGGTGAAGGCCTATGACAAGTCTGCTAGAAAGTACGTTGACGAACAAGTTGAATTGGCTGACAAGTCGGCTCCACCAGAGGCTAAGCTATCTATTCTATTCGAAGACGTTTACGTCAAGGGTACCGAAACTCCAACTTTAAGAGGCAGAATCCCTGAGGATACTTGGGATTTCACCAAGAATGACTTTTTAGTCAGAAACTAATGCTTCCTTGTTAATAATGATGTAAAAAAAAATAACCCACAATTTCACTGTTAGGAAAAGTCAATTTTTTTTTTGATACTTTAGCAGCGGTTGCAAAAAAAAGTTTAATATTCTAATACTTTCATAATTTATATTTTATCTACCTAAGCTATCCTCTTCCTTTGTAGCGACGATATGATATAAAACTCGGACAAATATTCAAATTGGGCATTGTACCACCAAACATATAAAAAAGCCTGGTTACTTTTTCATTCATTACGTGCATAGCAAAAATGAAAGAGACAAACTGTATCTTTTGTACTTTCTACAAAAAGTAGTCCAATAATAATGAATAGTTCTACATAACATATATGGATAACTGGCTGTCTCAATTATACATAAGTTTGTAACAACCAAGTTAATGATCACGTGCACTTCGTATATCCTGTGATATGTACTCTAGCGGTTATCGCGTCTACGTCAAGAAGATCTTCATCCAGCTCAATAAGATTCTGGTGAGAAATGAAGTCTATTAAAATTTAATTTGCTGTAGATTTTGAAGTTTTATGGTAAATGAACTAGGAATTGTACTCAACGTTTCTACGTAGATACACATAACTAAGGAGATCATGTCTGCAACAATAACTGAAGTAGATGAGGATCAGAATTTGATGATTGTGGGAGTTGATGAATTACAAAGTTCTGGTATCAATGCTTCAGACATCCAAAAGCTAAAGAGTGCTGGTATTTTTACTGTCAATACGGTACTGTCGACCACTAGACGAAACCTGATTAAGATCAAAGGGTTGAGTGAAATCAAAGTAGAAAAAATAAAAGAAGCTGCGAATAAACTCATTAAAGTTGGATTTATACCAGCAACTGCTCAGCTGGATATCCGTCAGCAAGTCATTGCTATTACTACTGGCTCAAAACAATTAGATAGTATTCTGGGAGGTGGTGTGATGACAATGAGTATAACGGAAGTTTTTGGAGAGTTTCGTTGTGGGAAAACACAAATGGCGCATACACTCTGTGTGACGGCACAGTTACCAAGAAGTTTAGGTGGTGGAGAGGGGAAAGTCGCATATATTGACACTGAAGGTACCTTTAGACCTGAAAGGATCAAGCAGATTGCAGAAAAGTATGATATAGATGGAGATTCTTGTCTACAAAACATATCATATGCCAGAGCCTTGAATAGTGAGCATCAAATGGAGTTAGTAGAGCAACTGGGTGAAGAGCTAAGTTCAAGTAAGTATGTTTTAATTGTTGTTGACTCTATTATGGCTAATTTTAGAGTAGATTATTGTGGACGGGGGGAATTGAATGAACGTCAGCAAAAATTGAATCAGCATTTATTCAAACTTAATAGAGTGGCTGAGGAATTTAATACTGCAGTTTTTATGACAAACCAGGTTCAGTCTGATCCTGGTGCCTCAGCGCTTTTTGCAGCGGCGGATGGGAGAAAGCCAGTGGGTGGTCATGTGTTAGCACATGCCTCAGCAACCAGAATCCTTTTGAGAAAAGGAAGAGGTGATGAAAGAGTTGCTAAGCTACAGGACTCTCCTGATATGCCCGAGAGAGAATGTGTTTATGTGATAGGCGAGAATGGTATTACTGATTCAACCGAATAAGAAATGGTGCATAATTCAAGATGCTAATTGGGCAAATATATTTTACGCGTTAACTTGCTATATCCTACAATCAAAGCTTAATTACATTACATAAGTTTTATATATTTTGAACTACTCAGATTTGCTTTTTCAGACTCATATTATGATCGAGTTGGTTCCTGTTAAAAAATGGTTAAGGATCATCAAGATCATACCCATGATAATTTGGTCCTTAAGGAGGAAAAAAAACTCCTTTGTGTCTTGCTTATACTTTGAGAGGTTATGGTTCGGTCTGATTTTCTGGAACTTGAAGAAATACTAGTCGAAATGTTGGAATTCGATTCGAGGTCCTCATATTCTTGATGTTTTTTCGTAGAGTATGACCAAGGTGAATTCAAGTAGTCATTTCTCAGAGCTTCAAGCTCAAAATAACCAATACGATCAATTCCAAAAGCATGATATAGTAAGTGATCATACCATCTCAAATATGAACACTTTTTTTCTTGATACTCAAGTTCTGACTCAAAATTGTGGTAGTCGCGCTTCATCTCTTTTTGAAGGGCGATTGCTATTGCATCTGATACACCAAGTTCAGCAATTCTGTTGTCGTATTCGTAAACTTTGTAGAAAGGGGAGACATCAATTAAATAGTTGCCGGAAGCTGTATTAATGTGTAATGGTTCACTGTCAACCATAATAATATCTCTGTTATTAGTAGATAAAATATTTAATGTTTTGGATATGGAAGGAGAAGGAAGAATGAAACTTTCAGCAACACTCCCGGTTAGACTGCAGCGTTCTAAACTGTCACTTGCATTTGTTTTTTGAATTGGCGGAAGTCTTGACCGTATCACTTTATTTTCCGCGATAAATTTATTTTGATCAATATTCTGTAGTGTCGTAGAACTAACACCAGGATCAAGACATTTTGCATTTTTCTTCAATGGTATGCTTTCATTACTTTCAACAAACCAATTATATTTTATATTTTCATCAACTGTACCCATTTCTGTCATTTTTATCAACATACAGTCCTATACTCGTGCAGATTTTGATTGCAGTTAATAAATCAGAGTGAAAATCAAGACAATAAAAAAACTATAAAAATATTTAATATTTTGATAAGCTGACAGCACAACATGTCTGAATTATCCATTTGAATTATTCAGAACTGCTCATGAATATTTTCGAAAAGACTTTAACACAAATAATTACTAATTTTTTTTGTGTCTACATCATCCTTCCGCTTCATAAAAACACTGAAAATTAAAAAATAATAATCATTAAATTAATACTATTACAACTATTGCAGAAAATATCTAATACGCTATTAACTCTGAAATAAGGAATTCGATAAGTACTTACCAAGAAAAAGTTATGAGGTTCAACTCAAAGTACATTCAATAGCTTATCAACAGTTACCCCTGCACCAGCCATATTATCGGTATCGCTACATGCAATAACTTTATTGTCATCTGCTGAATCGGGTAACACAGATAATGCAATAAGGACACCAATCAATCCCAGAACTATAATGGTTGCAATCGCTAAAGCAAGTCCAATAAGAACAATAAAACCTCTCTCAATTCTATACTGCCTTTCCTTGTGCTTCCCATGTTTTGTTGGTTCTGTTGGTGTAGGTTGGGATTGTGAAGAAGATGATGGTAACAAAAACGCATTTTGTGGAAGTGTCAAATTGGTATTAACAAGTTTTGAAATGTCAGTGTTCCCAAAAAGTGATGGAAAGCTATCCGTTTCATTTACTTGTAATATAAAATAAGGATACCAATTATCAAAATCGTAGAGTAATCCGGATAGTTTTCCGTAACGATTGGTTTCAAATTGTCCAACTAAAAGAATAATATCATTATCTGTAGTTTTAGAGGAAAGACTTTGAATTCCCTGAATCGTTGCAGTTTCACTAATATTGTTTAATGGCAATGTAACCCAATTGGTTTCATTGTAAAACATAACAGTGTCTGCATTCCACGAGACTATACGACCAGAATTAGTAATTAGAAGCTTTTCCATCAATGAGCTTGTGTTTGCCAATAAAGGATTATAAGTATTCTGCTTCATATCAAATTCCAAAATGTTAATGTTTCTAGTCTGATTTACTTGAATATTACCAGCAAGGAGAATTTTGGTTCCGTTATAAATAGACATATCAGAAATTGATCCACCAACAGAGTTATTTTGGAAAGATAACCACGAATTACTAGTATAATTATACAGACAAAGCCCTTGACAACTTGTATCAGCCTCAAAATAGTTACCTCCAACTAACAAAGACGAGTTCATTTCAAAATTTAGAACAGATGAAATAGCCTGAGAATTACCTAAGTTTACACTGCCTATTTTCTCAAAACCATTTAAATTGTACAATTGTAAATCAACCCCGGTTCTATTCATAACAGTAGTGACCAAAAGCTTTTGAACGTTATTGTAGAGCATTGGCGTTATTTTAGATGGTGATGACCAAGGCATTATATCACCATTAGACAATAACAATGAATATTGGGAATTAGCTTGGGATGCATATAAAGTTAATGAGTCATTCATATACAATCCTTCATAAACATTTGCTGAATCGGTAATGTTCAAGTCTCCATAAGTAAAATTTTCGAAAACAGTAATTGATGAAGAATTGAACCGATTTGAAGTATCGATAATCTGCCCAAAAACCAATAGATCTTCTAAGTTATTTTTCCCGGCACTCCCCAATCTAACAATATCAACATTGTTAGAATTGTAAGCTTGGAATAATTCTTCATTGAATGTAACGTTTTCATTAACGACGAGCAGCTGATCATCACCAAGGGTTATGTTTGTGATCTGAGTAATGTTTGAGATATTAGCAAACGATGGTACAGAAACAGAATCATCAATAAAGAGGGCATTATGCTCACTCCCAGAATATAGTAGATCACCGTACAGTATGAGACCATTTGATACTGCCAATAAATTTGACAATTTACCAGTAATCGAATATTCCTGGTGTTCAATAAACTCCGAGTTCTCTTGGGTTCCCGCAACAACTAGATTTGGACCAGCAATAAATATAGTACCGTTTGAATTAGCTGCGAATATTGAACCACCGAGATCAAATTTGTTATAACCAAGACTAACAAAAGGAGAATTGACACTCAGGTCAGAAGACTCTGAGTCAGAAGTGGAATTAGCTGAATTTAATGGTGAATACTCAAAAAGCCCGTTAATTTTCATACGAAGGCTAGCTGTCATTTGCTCATTGATATAGCCATCTTCTATTGAATTTCTAATTACTTCAACAGTACCTGCAACAAAGGTAACAGCTGTTGTGCTTGTTTGTAGGCCAGAATAATAGTTTACCGTTACAAGTACAGATGAATTCAAGTTACCTGAAAATATCTGATCATATTTTAGATCGTTATTGTTCTGAAAAATTTGAAATTGGTTCAACACTTTACGACTTGTTTCATCAATTACTGTCACGTTAACAATACCTCTTGTGGAGCACGTATTATCTTTAGAACATCCGGGAGTTACTAAATTAATGACATATTCACCAGGCACCGAAATATCAACGAGATACGAAACAGATGGCATGGGATCCTGATTCGGAATAAATCTAGACATCAGGTAACTATTATCATTTGCAGTTGTGAAAAAATCACCGCTGAGAATTGATGAATATGAATTATTACCACTGTAGGATTGACAATTTGGCTCATTATACGTATTGTTTGGAAATATCGGAAAAGACTCTTGATATAGTTGAAATCCTGCAAGGCCTACATTTTGATAGAAAGAGCTTTCTGCAACAAATTGTAGAGAAGAAATAGGCACTTGATTTACAAATGCAAATTCTTGATAATCGACTGTCCACTTGATATTTGTACTATTATTATTGATGAAACGAATAAAATCATTCTCCGATGTAGCATTTCCACTAGCTTGTTCCAATGTGCTTTTTGTAAAAAGAGGACAATATTCTGTACATGTTTTAATATCATGTGTGATTGGATCCAAATAAGTTAAATTCATTATACCATTATTGGGTAGAGATATAAGTCTGAATAATGAAATTTGATTTTCTAAAATTGGAGAATTATAGATTCTTATTTTAGACAGTGTCAAAATATTAGGAAAGTTGCATGTCAATACACCGGATTGTCCGGCTGTAAACCACGCTTCAGTATTGGTATCAGGACAAATAAATTGACTGGGGTTAAAATTTGAGTTGGCATTCCAAAATGCCTCTTTCAGGGATATTTGCTGTCCAACTTCAATATTTTCAATATCGGCTGAGTAGTTATTTGAAGTATTTGCATTCACAAGATATGTGGAATTGTCCAGAGCTGAAAAATTACCGGAGAAGAGAATGTTGTCGTTATTCAATTTCAATATCGAATTAACAGTGGAACCATCACCGAATCCAAAAAATGGAAGTAGTGAGCTAGTATTTGAGACAGAGTTCCATATAACAACGCTATGACCTGTATTAGAATTTATATTAACTTGGAACTTACCACCAAAATAAACCTGATCATCATCTACAAGCACTTCATTGACACTATCCAACTCAAAACTAAAGATAGTTTTGATAGATAAATCTGACAAGTTGTAAAGTAACTGCTGTCGTAGATTGAAGCCTTGTAAAGCACCTTGTCCACTAAGAATGAACGAATCATCACCAAACGGAGTTATATGTGATATGCTTGTGCTGTTTTCCAACTGTGCCAATTCTAGGTAGGTACTATTGGAGTAGTATATCAGCCTATTCGTCGAAGTGTTCACATTGCTCTGAGTGAAATTTTGCTGCCCATTACTCTTGTACAATTCGAATTGATCCAATGGACCAAGCAGTTCGAATAAACTATTCGAGCCCGTCGATGAGTTTAACACGGGAAAGGATATATCTGTAGCATTCAAAAGGTTTCGGAGATTATTGAATTGACTTGCTAGGACAGTATGTATTATTGCCCAGAGAAAAACTATATATCTCATGCCTCGAATTCCTTCTTTCTTTTGACCGAAATGCAGTTACCAAATATTATATCACTATATTGCTGGTCGTGTAAGAGTCCCAATCGCTTGTTTTGAAATTTCCTAATTGTACTTATATTTATAATGGTTCTTGCCAAAGTAAATTAGTTGATCAATTACTATAACTCTTTAAAATTTTTATTTCTTTCAGGTGAATTTCTCTCTCGTTTTAGTCTTTTTTTATTGCTTTTTGATTCTTATCAAATTATGATGTGACTTCTGATTTTCTTTTCGCCAGGACCAATGCTGGCAAACTTAGATATATTCTTCCAAAGTGGATACTTAATTGAATTCCTGATAAGACTAACCAATTAGCAAAGAAAACTTTTTGAATTTTCAATTAAATTAAATGCTGGTATTTCTTTGATCCCTCATCTCCTACTGGCACTTTCGTGTTTTTCGCCCGGCCCATGCTCTCTGCCCGGCCTTGCTCTGCCCGAAAACGGCAAGCCCATAACAAATGAAAAAAGAAACGTAGGCTATAGGAAACTGTCTTCGCTGAATCACACGTTAGCAGTGATGTATCACATGCATATTATCATGTAGATCGTTTGATGATGTAATCATTCGCCGAACCCGTTAATTAGCAAACTTTATTCTCGATAACGAGAAAGTGGCACGACCTGCATGTGCAAATCCTTGTTTTATAATTGTGAAGTTGCTTTTTCCTTTCCGTTCCACATTGGATCGCTTCAGTGCTTTCTTTTTTCAGTGCTGTATATAACAGTTCAGCCCGCACCGTTATATCCAGTTTTGATAGCCAAATCTTTCCTTAGTGGTCCAATCGAGGCCATGTTCGAAGTACTCTTGTCTCGTCACTCTTACATTCCTATATGAGTGTGACTGCGAGAATTCTGACATGGCCCTCCAGCCGAATAGTGACTTATCCAGAGTAGAGACTTTGGCTCTGCATATCCAGTCCGTAGGAAGCTGCCTTTGCAGCTCCGACACTAGCCGGCTTGTAAACCCTGGTAGATTGAAGCCACCCCCTGTACACACTATATTGCTAGCCATGATAGGTTTCAAAATATCAGGGAGCATGTGAATGCTCTCCAGCACGGTCTCGACGATTCCGGGCTTCAGTAATTGAGTAAGTTCTGGATGGAAAAACACCTCCGGCACTGAGAATCTCTCATCCTTGAGCGTGAGTACTTGCGAATTTTCGGGTAGCGGCACAGTGGGATCTCTGACGTATCCTTGGAAGCTGGTCTGAAAATCTGGAAGAACGTAATCTATAGTATCTCTTTCTTTTCTGTTGAAGGCCTTGAAATATGAAACAGGGTCCACAAATAGGCACTTTTCTTTTATGTTATTGACCAGAATTGTTTCATCCATCACGTTATAATGTCTGAATGAAACGGTTTCTTTTAGTAGCCCGTTCAAGAATCGTCCTCCTATATCTAATTTCTTCACAGCTTTGTAGTAGGGAACACCTTTGATTATGGGTATTACCCATGTGCAGTTATAACCAGAGTCGATTACTAAACTAAAATCATTGTACTCTTTAGCGTCATCTGGGCCACATACAGCATTCTCAACGTTATCTTTCCCTGAAATGAATTCTACATCCTTCATACTCTTTTGGAAAGGCATAAAACACGCAACAGGTGCTTTGTATACAGACTCAAATTCGTACTCCTCAAAGAAAACTTGATCTGAATTTCTGCTCAATTCTGGTAATGTCATACATGTCTCTGACACAATAAGATGCTTTGAATTGACACTTTGCAGGTCAAAACCTTTAAATTCATCAGGATTGTACAAGCAGTAGTCCCAAATACAACTCTCTAGTTCCCATGAGGTTAATTGCCCAAGTTCGTGAGGCCTTCTAAACACCACTGATGATATATCCTTTATGCTATCAACCTGATTAGATAGATGTGTTACACCATACTTATCTCTTGAAATTGCATTCATGGCCACATGAGGCCTCTGGTCTCCTCCGTAGCCAAATTTGATCTTGTAGGATCCATTGTCTATTACTATAGGCCGTTCTTCTGACATAACTGAAATGAATAGTAGTACGAGGATCCACCTAAGTTAATCTTACCACTAGTAACTAAGCTCAAAAACGATGTATTCAATAATTTTCCGTATTTTGCCCGGTTGTCAAGCGAATGCTTTAGATAATGTCAGCACAGCCAGATAGGTAGCTCTCGGACCAAACAAGATAAACAAGTTGTACCTAACAAAACTTTATAACGCTCTGGAAGTTGCTGTCAAACAGGAAACATTTCAGTCCTTGTAAAATTCATAGTTATGACATCTACATCGCCCTCATCGACTGACACAACTAAGGTTAGCTCCATCACCTGTCCATTATCACATGTAGTTACTATACACGATTATATACGGTCATGTGATAACTATAAGAACTTTTGGCGTTTTTGATTTTATGACTGTATACAAACAGTCATTGCGTAATACAATTTCGGACCTACTGATCAACACACCTATTATACGGACTGAATCCATTTTGCCACTGTACCAGCCATATCAATTATCTAATTTTCTACTCGATTTTCCTCAAACTTTTCTCGATCGAAACACTGTTAAAATCCACCAATATAATATTTACTGAGAAAAGTAAACAAGTTAGAGTTCAGTAAAAAAATCAGTGAGAGACGGTAATGCTATAAAACAAGTCATATTCTAGACAATATAGTGAATAGAGTTAAAGCATTTAAAACCAATAATGTCTGCAAAACCAACTGTTAAACGTCAAAAACTTAAAGATGATGACGAAGATACATCCAACATAGAGCAAACGCCGACAGGAACACCATGTACAACGAATAGCCCAAGCAATGTGAGGACACCCCGTAAATTACTGGGCTCTACCGATAATCGATTTCTCTCACAACCTGTACCTGGATCAGCTGGCATGTTAATACCAACTCTGCTGCCGCCAGAGGGGCAACAGTCAGCAAGTAGAACAGGGAGGGAATTCAAATCTTATTCACAATCTCCACCGAGATCTCCTGGGAGATCACCAACAAGAAGATTGAAATTAATTGAACTGTCTCCGGTCAAGAATTCGCGTGCGGAACTACAGAAATTATATGATAGTAAGAAATTAGAGATAAAGAAAGAGAGGCTCTTCATCAACCAATTGATATTACAGGATTTCAAGTCATATGCTGGAAGACAAGTTGTTGGTCCATTTCATACTAGTTTTTCGGCAGTTGTCGGTCCTAATGGTTCAGGTAAATCTAATGTCATTGATTCTATGCTGTTTGTGTTCGGTTTTAGGGCAAGTAAGATGAGACAAGACAGATTATCTGACCTCATTCACAAATCTGAGACATGTCCAAATTTACAATCCTGTAGTGTAGAAGTTCATTTTAAATGGGCTATTGATCAGAGTGATGATCATGCGGTTATTGATGAGGAAAAAGGTGATTTAGTAATTACTAGAAAGGCATTCAAAAACAATTCTTCGAAGTACTATATTAATGGTAAGGAAAGTAATTATACTGGAGTGACGACATTACTGAAAAAAGAGGGAATTGATCTCGATCACAAACGGTTCCTAATCTTGCAAGGTGAAGTCGAAAATATCGCTCAAATGAAGGCCAAAGCAGAAAAAGAAAATGACGACGGCTTACTTGAATATTTGGAAGATATTATCGGAACTTCAAAATATAAAGAGGATTTAGAAAAGTTGTCTACTCAAATTGAAACCTGCAATGATATATGTTTAGAGAGGGAGAATAGATTCAGTATAGTGAACAGAGAAAAAGATTCTCTAGAATCAGGAAAGGTTGATGCCTTGGAATTTTTATCAAAGGAAAAGGAATTAGTTTTGGAGAGATCTAAATTATACCAGCATGAATTATACCAAAATAACAACAAATTGGCCAATACTCTACAAAAAAAAACTGATCTTACATCTAAATTAGATTCTCAAAATGAAAACTTTTTGAAAGATACAGAAAAAATAACGCAAATGAGTGATCAGATAGCAACACTGAAAAGCCAATTCGATGAAATTAATAAAGAAGAAAAAGATTTGCAATCATCTAGGCGTCACTGCGAGACTAAAATGGTCGAAGCTGAGGAATTAATAAACGATCTGAATAAAAAGACAGAAGAGAATAAACACACTGAAGAAAAGATACAGAATACTATCAAATCAAGTTCAAATGAAATAGACAGCTTATCTAAACAGCAAGATGACCTAAGTACTGAATCGCAACGTCTATTGGCAGATTTTAATGTTCAAAAGCAAAAGCTAGAAGAAATCAAACTAAAGCTACGAGAAAAAACTGAAAAGTTCTCCATTGAAATTTCAAATCTTGAAAAAGAACTGACACCATGGAACAAACAATTGCAACAGAAGAAAAAGGCTATCAAAGTTGTTGAATCAGAAATAACAATGGTTGAGGAACACCGTCATAAGTTGCAAGGTGAAATCGATAGTTTGATAATTGAGATAGACAAAAAAGAAAATTTATGCAAGAGTTCTGGAGATGATATCACCCTTCTACAAAGCCGGAAGGAAAAAACCACAAAAGATATCAAAGTTGGTGAGATCGAGTGTCATAAAGCACAACAATCACTGACAATGATAAAAAAGAAGGTGGAGACATTGCGCCAAAAAGCACTAGAAATGAGGTCATCACTATCACTAACGGAAAACAAAAACAAAGTTTTATCAGCTTTAACAAGGATGCAAAAGTCAGGTAGATTGCAAGGATTTCATGGGCGCTTAGGTGATCTAGCTGTCATTGACGAAGCATATGATGTCGCAATTTCGACGGCATGTCCAAGACTAGACGATTTGGTAGTAGAAACTGTTGAGACGGGACAACAGTGCATCGAATATCTTCGGAAAAACAACTTAGGTTACGCTAGGTTTATTTTATTGGATAAGCTAAGACAATTTAATACAAATAAAATTGTTACCCCAGAAAATGCCCCTCGTTTATTTGACTTGATTAATGTAAAAGACCATAAATTTTCGGCTGCTTTTTATAGTGTTCTGAGGGATACATTAGTATGCGAGGACATTGCACAAGCAAATCGGGTAGCCTATGGTCGACAAAGATTCAGAGTAGTGACATTAGACGGTAAACTAATTGATATATCGGGTACTATGACCGGAGGAGGTAAATCCGTTTCGAGAGGACTAATGAAGTTGAAAAACACAAATATTTACTCTAATGAATTTTACACAGCAGAAGAAGTACAATCTGTTGAAAATGAACTCCAAACAAAAGACAAAAATTACAGAGATGCACTAGAGGCTTTTCATGAAATGGAGCAGGAACTTCGTCGTTTGAAAGACGCTAATCCTGAAATTGATATCGAGATAACAAAGAAGGAAATGGATATAGATACCTTACAGAATGATATACAACTAATGAGAAAAAGATTGGGTGAAAAAATTGAAAAGCAATCTACATTCTCTGAAAATGATGAAGAGTTGAATACCTTGAATCTGAATTTGGATAATTTGAAATCTGAGTACAAAACGCTTGAATCACAAACAAAAGACACTAAAGAAAAAATAAAGGCATTAAAGGACAAAATCATGGAAATTGGTGGTGATGAGCTTCGAGATCAAAATATTCTAGTAACAACCTTATCTTCAAAAATTGAAGAAAATACAAAATTATTAAAGAAATCCAAATCTCTTAAATTGAAAAAAGATTCACAAATGAAAAAACTAGAAAAGGAGCTTTCTGAGATTTTTAGAGAATCAGAAAGTAGATCTAGAAATCTTGAAAATGCTAAAATAGATTATGAAAACATGAAAAGTCAATTAGATTTAAAATTAGAAGCAATTTCTAAAATATCAAGCTCCAAAAAAGAATTACAAGAAGAACTTGCAGATTTAGAGGGGCAAAAGAGTAACCTTGAACTTGAACTTAATTCCACCAAAACGGAGTTAGTGGATTTAAAAAATAAGATAGAAAAAATAAGCAATTTAGAAGAAATTATAAAACGAGATTTGAATAAATCAACCCAAATGTTGTCTTCATTAGCCATTAGAGAAGTTACACAGTTATTATCTGCAATTGATGAGAATAATAATGATGAAAAACAAAATAATCTGGACGGTTCCAGCTTTCAGGAGCAATCCAATTCAGATGAAGAACATGAAACAGACCAGTCTGTTCAAAATTCTTCTATTCATGCCTCAAACGAACATGATTCATCAATTAATGATAACGGCACACAATCTCAAAAGAACCAAGACATGGAGGTTGATGAAGTGGATAACTTCATAGGTCCAGGCATTCCACGACTCTCCTCTGATTTTCTTCAAAACATCAATATTGAAGATCTAAAGCTTAACATATCCCATCTGGAAGATTTTATTAGTAATTCAAATGCAAATATAGATATCCTTGATGAATATGCAAAGAGACTTTTGGAGTTCAAAAAAAGAAAAAAAGAACTAAATGATGCTGTAGAGGAACGTGATTTGATTAAACAAAAATTTGAATCTTTAAAAAACCAAAGATATACAGAGTTTATGGAAGGCTTCAATATCATATCCATGACATTAAAAGAAATGTATCAAATGATTACATTGGGTGGAAATGCAGAATTAGAACTTGTGGATAGCCTTGATCCGTTTTCGGAAGGCGTTACTTTCAGCGTTATGCCCCCCAAGAAGAGTTGGAGAAACATCAGTAATTTATCAGGTGGTGAAAAAACCTTGAGTTCTTTGGCATTAGTGTTTGCTTTACACAAATATAAACCCACTCCTCTTTATGTTATGGATGAAATTGACGCCGCCCTTGATTTTCGCAACGTTTCGATTGTTGCCAATTATATAAAAGAGAGAACAAAAAATGCACAATTCATCGTAATTTCTTTGAGAAATAATATGTTTGAATTAGCAAAGCAACTTGTGGGGATATACAAACGGGAAAACAAAACTCAAAGTGCAGCTGTTACCAATAGAGATCTAGTACTAACCGAATCAACGGCAAATAAATAAGTACTTAACAAATCATAGCTCTGTATTTATTGTAAACCATTCCCTTTTTTAAAATCTGTAATAATTCCAAGTCTCATTTATTTTATTACTTCGAACGACCTAAAGTTTTAGCATATTGCTTTTGGGCTACATACACTAACTTTTGCACAGGAGTCACAGCAAACTCATGTGTATAAATGGGTAGGTTTTTAGATTTTAAACCAATCCATTCCACAGGTGGGGTAGCTTCTCCCAGATCTCTAATTTGAGGTTTTTCAATGTGAGGTTCTTCAACTGCTTTGTATTTCCATTTACTTATGCTCTCCTCCTCCTTAATACGCTCTTCTACATCCTTTTCACTGGATCTTGATGATGTGTTCGTTAATCCCTGTGACTTACGCACAGCTATAGCTTTTATATTCGTGTTCCACATAGCTTTAACGAAATTAATGGCACCAAAATTCCATCTAACCGACACTTTATCATAAAACTTGCAACCAAATAAATATTCTAAAATGTCACTTTTTTCTTCCTGCCATGTCGTCATGTTGACATTCATTTTAGGGATCTCAATTATAGTGCTACCTTTAATTTTCGATGCATATTTCATATAATCGGCAACAGAAATTGTAACTAACGCATCTTCGTCAAGTTCCTGTTTTGTTGTTGATAAGGAGAATGTACCATCGTAAACTTCCATATTCAAGGAAGTTGTAAGTTTCTTTCCACTATGTGTTTCTGATCTAGCAGAAACACTAACCACATTGATCACAACCAACTCAACATCAAATAAAGATATAGGAGAAATTTGAAGTTGTAGTGAACATATTCCTATTGATAAGTCTGTTCTCAATAGTTTCAATGATTTCAAAATATGGCGGTACGCTTGTGGTTGATTTGGAATATCCACGGAGGAATCATTCATGGTTTCAATGTAAGAAATTCTATTGTCCTGCCGCATACGCATAATTGTGTTATAAATATCATACAAATTGGCCATTACCAATGCAGTGGAGCATAATTTAATCTCTTCACAAGAAAGGACAACCTTAAGTAAATCTGGAGCATGGCCAACCATATCCCTTTCACTATAAAGCTGGAAGAGGATATTGTTAACTGTACCAATTAAGAACATATGGTAATCAAAGGCTGCCTTTATCTCAACTTTATCAGTATTGATAGAGAGTGCTACTAATGGTATGATATTTGGTTTTTCACCATCAACCCAGCGCACTTCAGATACCCAACTTGCACCATCAATATTGACTATACCACTTAGTCGACCTTCCGAGCTAATTATTAATTCATCAATAAATGCATGTAAAATTTGACGTTTATCAATATAGTGATCTGTAGCTATCCATGTCTTTTTTAATCTTAGACCCAACAATCCTAAAGATGGTCCGAGATCAATGTCACCCTTAACATTTGTAAAAATTAATGTAAAACACCAAGGAAGTTCATTCTTTGGTGCCTGCAGATTTGCTTTATCTGATTTTGAACTTTTCGAAACTTCTGAGTCTCTGGTTGAGTTGCCAACCGTCTTGGGATTCAATAGCTCGCTGAGTTGCCAGACATCCAAAAATACGTAAAGGTTTTGAAGTTGTTTGACATTGAAAAAAACATCAATATCTGAAATTAAACTGGTACCATATGTATGAATTCGATCCGTATGTGTGAATAATAGATGCAAGTCAACATATCCGATACCAAATGAAGTACTCGTTTCCCGCGAAAATAAATGCTTTATAGATGCCTTCATCTCCTTCAAAGAAAATAATAAGGTAAGAGGTTCTTCTGAATCTAGATGATTTGTCCCAACCGATACAGTTAACGCTTCAAATCCAATATCTGCCTGGATTTTTGCTTTTGGTTCACAACTCAAACTTAATTGTTGTTTTGCAGATGTTACTGTAATTGCTAAATCATACTCACCTAGTAATTTTTCGTAATCAATTGTCTGAACTGAGCTCACCGAAGGTTCTGTCTTTTTGTGGTTATTTGACGACCCATACCTCGTTGCTACGTTTTGGATATCAGTAATTAAATCCTTTATTAATGAAGCACATGATGCATAAAATATATTATGCGTAGGATCTATGTTAATGAGACAACGAATCCAATGGGGTTTCTCCTTGCCTTCTTCATGCCTGTATATTAGATCAACAGAAATAGCGGGACTTTTCATTTCAATTGCAGGTGTGGGGCTTAATGTACCATCCATAACTTTATAAACACTATAGGTTCCTCCATTGTATTTGAATATACAATTTACTGCCCGAACCGTGTTGAGAAAGTTATTAGAATTACTTGTACTTCTTGAAGATGTGTTATCAATTACTTTGGAGCTTTCTACAACTCTCTTAGGTCTAGGAACAATCAACTCTCGTTTCAACTTTTGAAACATTTTGATAGAGTGCAACGTGGACTCAATAGTTAGCATAAAGTCCGACAAATATTTTACATCCAACGACTCACCATTAAATTTCACGTAAACATCTCGCATTTCGTCGACAATTTTCCACCAATAGGCAATTTGCATATTGGGCAAGTACCACCTATTAAATAGATCCTTAACTTCTGTAGTTGGATAAAAACTAGCAGATGTATTACCTTGAGCTGCTGCAAAGTATGAATCTATAACTGTCAATTTGCCGTGGTCATCTTCATAGGCTGAAAATAGTCTATTATAACCAGCTATTAAGCCCTTTGGAGCTCCTAGTTCATATTCAAACAACCAACCAATACAAAAATTATAGGAAAGGAAATGAACGGAGCTTATCGAGGATAAGATGGATACACTTTCATCAACTTGATCCTTATCTTTGTTAGTAGGAACTAAAGTATTCCATAAAGATTGTGAATTGTGCTCTAGATAATGTTCACAAATGCTTGATATATGATCAACACCCCATAATAATCTGACAAGTGAATCAGGTGACAAGCATATACGCGAGTGGGTGCTTTCGACTTGAATCGACTTACTATTATCATTGGTTCTCTGTAAAGTGGAAACTTTGACAGAAAAATCAAGCATTTTTGACAATCCATCCGGTAAGGAACTTTCCTTGATAAGGAAAAATATGTTTTCGATTGAGATATGGCCCGATAAATCTAAGTCTTCACCAGCATTTTCAGATGTATTTGTTAATGATGTTATCAATCGGTGGAACTCCAAGACAAAATAAGATGATGCCATAGGAACTAACAGACCGAAATAATCAAGATGTAAATCAACCGTCCAATTAGTTCTAATTTTCTGCGAACTGTCAATCGATACTTCCTTGCTCTCTTGATCATTCTCATCTATGAAGAAAAGCGGTTTCAAAGTTTTTAGCAGATTAAGGCTTTCTAATGCTACTCTTTCATCCTTAAGGAAGCTTGAAGCAAGGTTTTTTGGTTCTGAGAACGTCAATTTTACCATATTTGTTGCTATCCCTATGTCAACTAATCGAGGCTCTGACGATGATACATTAACTCTGATTTGTAACTTTTTAATTGAAAGTCTTAGATATTGTTCCTTTGTTTGATCTGAAGTGAAAAAAAAATCGGTGTCTCTAATATTAACCAGCCACGAAGTCGAATCAAACTTGTTACAAAAAAAATCTATCTGTCGAGCGGTCTGCTTCAATGCAAATGGGGATATCGGCATGATGTCCATACTAACATTAGAAAAAAGACAAGATGCGATAATATTGCTTTTTTTGGTTTCAAAAGAGCGGGTAGGTTTTGATAGTCGTTCTTCTAGCTTTAGTTGTTGTTGGA
Organism: Nakaseomyces uthaithaninus; assembly: GCA_030564085.1. Classification (NCBI taxonomy): domain Eukaryota; kingdom Fungi; phylum Ascomycota; class Saccharomycetes; order Saccharomycetales; family Saccharomycetaceae; genus Nakaseomyces; species Nakaseomyces uthaithaninus. The sequence continues at coordinate 21,063 of JAJLUB010000096.1, forward strand.
TTTCATCAACTTTACGTGCTATATCCTTGACAGCCACTACCAAAATCTCAGTTTGAGTCATTGTTCTAAAATGCATACTTGATGATTTTGAATATATTAACATTGTTGGTCTCTGTGCCCAAGTGTCCACTGTGAAAGTACCATAAAAATCACTAACTCTACCTTCTGCTAGTACTGAACTAAAGTGCTTCAAAGAAATTTCTGTTTTTTTTGCAAAAACAACGATAGAACCTGCCTCTGCTGTTGAGTCTTGAAGATTTTCCCATAAAACATTGATTCGACCATCGTTAACAATCAATATTAACTTGGTATCATCCATAGCCAATTGCAAATCACATTTTCCTACCATTAGAGCCGTATTGACAATAAAAGGAGCAAGAATCTCATCTTGCGATTTTTTTGATGTTTTTGAGTGCGTCGAATCTTCAGTGAGTATTGGTACAAGATCATGTAGTTTTAATAATTTGGTTGATATTTTACCTTTGATTGATTCTATGGTGCCACGAATATCGTATAATTCTTCCTTTACTCCATCATCTGTTAACGGGGGTGTTAAATCTACGAGAAGTTTTGCTTTAGTAACAACTATGTTGTGATCAACATCGTAATTCGTACTGTAAACGGTTAAAAAGAAATTGTTCACACTCATCCTAAAAAGTTTCCTTAATGTTTTCTTTTTCTGTTCAGGGTTATCATTTAGAAATAGTTTACCATAAATATATGACCGGGCTACATCCGAGAATTCCCAATTTCGCCAGTTCGAAAAAATTGACATAAATATACTCCGCGCATCTTGGGAAGGATCAAACTTCCTATCCTTTAAAGGTTGACCAACATGTAGATACCAATCTTCTGGTAGATAAGTCAAAATATGCCTCAATCTAGTTATGATTTTCCAGCTTTTATTTTCTCTAACATGTCCTCTTGACAATCTCATAATAAACGCTGGTTTCGTTATCACATACGGATCATGACTGATTTGATAGTATTCTGAGGCAGCTGTTAATCTAGAGATCAACTCCTTTTGTGCTTCGATTCTTTTATCTTGAATGCGATTATATGATTTTATCATATCGAGAAAGAAAAACTTTTGTCTAACAATATATTTGAAAAGCCATTCCATTTGCGAGTCATCGACAGTTATGTCAGTGCTAACAACACTGATTGAGTTGACATGTTTTTCTTGGGCAGATACCCAAAATTCAAAGCCTTCCACACTAACAGAAACGGCTGGTGGTCGCTCATGAGATATTTCATGAGCAGGTTCTTGACCAACAGTCAAACGAACTGCTTTAACTTTACTTAGTACTGTCATTTCGATCATATCTTTGTCAGAATTATGCTCAACAGTCTTTTCTGCCAAAGCAAAATCTAGTTTATCAAGATACATTGAAACACTATCTCCAATTTTTTCTCCCCAAAATAGACTGAAATGAGTAATTTGTACCTTTACATTAGTCATAGTTGTCACACCCTCTTGAATGTTACTTAGTCTTTTAACAATACCAATTTCAATACTATCAATTATGTGAACAGCATCTTGGTCATAAATATGATTTAAAAGTTTTTCAATTGTTATATGGAGGGCTGGGTTAATATCAATCATTAGTGATTCAACTTTTACAACATAGTTATCCGACTCCACTGCTTGTTTGGACGATGTGCTGGATATAGTCCAATCAAGGTCGTCTCCAATACCTGTGATAGCTCTGAAAGCCTTAATGGCAGTTAGTTCCAAATTTTCGCCATTCTTCTTTCTGATTTCATAGTTGCCTTCAAAGATGTTCATATAATCTTCCAGCAGATCCTCCATAACAAATTCCATCGTTTCTGCAATTAGAGGTATCGGCAGTGGGGGAAGCGAGTTTGATGGAGCAATAGAACCATATAATTCATTATACAGACGAGAGTTCTGATATGATTTCGGCAAAAGAAAACTACAGCGGTGATAGGGAGCATCGTTTAAGGCAATGTAATCACGCTGAATTTTCCGATGTTTGTTGAAATCTTGTGTCTGAACAAAATTAGTAAAGTTCATGTCAACCTTAAATTTAAAAAGACATAAATCATTGTCTTCATTGGAGAATATGTTGAATTCGAGATATGGTAGTTTGATATCCATTCTTTTGGAATATCGTTCGTTTTCAAAATCAATAACTGTAAATGATAGTCTCTCCAAATTCAGATCAGCATGTGCTGTCGTATCAACATCATTTAATTTAATATCAACGGTGTTGACAAAAATTGTTAGGGAAGTCATATCATCTATGATTTCAGTTTCATATAGTAGAATATTCTCCAAATCTTTATAACCAAAACCAATTTTATAAAAAGCCCCAAAAAGTCCTTGTAAAAAAAACATATTAGAGTCTATTTTCAAATGTCCTAGATCAATATCCCACTGGCAAAAATATGTAGGTTCTGTTGGTGGTAGGCCATACATTCTGTGTCCATGAATGTATAAATCAGATATTGAACCATGCTTTTCAAAATCAAGTCCATTATTTAGATGGACATATTCATATATTTCATCAGCTCTCTTACCAATATATCTTTTCATAGATACATCACATGTTGTTGCCAATATATCCATATAGTAATTGCAACTACGCAAGTCAACAATTAATTCCCCGAAGTGTAATACAATACAAGGATCAGCGTTATATATTGTTTCTGGAAGAATTAAAGCACCATCCCAAACAGAAAAAGTGAACCAAATGTCAGTTTCGTTGGAAGTCCTTTTGAGATCTGATTTTTTTAATGATTGCTTTTTGGTATTTTCATTATCAGATAAGGTGGAATTTGTTGAAATTCTAGAAACTGATTCATATGTATTAAATGAATCATCATTTGATCTTTCTTGAGTGATAATATTTTCCAGATCATTCGGTTGAATATTTCCGGTGTATTCTTCGGATGTGACAAAATGGAAAAATTCACCGAAATAGTTCATTTTAACATTTGTTAAATACCTGATGACAAACCCATACATATGTAGAGCCGTGCCCCGACTAGTACACTCGACAGTTAAAGTGTCCACATTATCAATATCAAGCTCAGAATATATTAAGTATGAACCAGTTATTTTAAAGTCATATGATCGTCCAACTTCCTTGTTTCTCATAAATTCATTAAGGGTATTCCACGGAGGAGTATTCAATAGAAGTCTGAACATTGGCGTACTTAATTCATACGAAATGTCGGTATATCTTGAGGTGATTGTTTTTTTAGGAACAGTGACATTTAACTCTAAAGCATCGCCATGAAGGGAGACATAACAATTCTCATTAAAATCCAGAGGATTATTCACAATATTGTGATCGTTAACATTCAAGTAGAAGGAATAGCCATTCATATTCCATTTTATAAAGTAAGTGAATGGTCTGAATAATTCGTACGGTGTTGGTTCCCCTGATGAGAAATCAGTTAAGGTGTCTGCTATTAGAGTTACATGTTCCCTCAGAAGGAACAACTCCAATTGGGATGACGTCATTATGATTGTCCACTTTGCTTCTGTATTCCATCCTAATGGATAGCTAATATCGCAATTGAATTCAAAAACTTTACTCTTTAAAAATATATCGTGGTTAACACTGCTTCTAATTTCTGTATCTTTCAATTGAATATCTATGTTATTCTTGAATCCTGTAACAGTTGGGCAAAGGGCAATGTCAAAAATTGCAGAACTCTCTCTTGAAAATTTCACGTCAATCCAGCCAAAAGGACGATAATCATCGTTAGTTTCTTTATAGTTTTTCAAAAACTCTACATCCTTACTACTTTCCCTAGTTGGAATTCTCCATGTGACGTCATCCGTAGCATTAACTGCAATTCGCATAAAAGTGAAAATACGCCTTGAACCTGGTTTTAACTTTTTAATTGGCTTCGCGTCTCGCGTAACAACAGGTGACATCAGTGTCTGAATATGACTAACTTGTCGTTGGGCCCAAGGACCATAGCATATTGTACCACCATATATATTTATTTCAAATACATGTTGTGGTGGGGCGCCATTATTACCAACATCCGGACCGTCGGTATGTGACATGGGTGGGTGAGCTCCATGAGGAACCCAACCTTCAACATCGAAGCTATGATTAATTATAACTCTGGGACTCTTTAAAACATCTGAAAATTTTGCATATTCATGACTAGCTAAGTCGAACTCAATAACATCAAAATCATCGATATCACCAAACATTTGACCTCTGTACATGGATAACCCCTTCCATTTTTGCATAAACTTGTCGTTCTCGTTTGTTCGAGCCCTTCGCTTATGTCTTGGAAAGTATATGAATTTGAATGCTTTGGTGAAACGATGCCATAAACGAGAAATCTTTTCATTATTGAACTTGGATGTATGCGATGATTGACTGTCAAAATTGATATTTGACTTCAGTTGTATCTGGAAGTTTTTAAACGCAAACTGGAATTTCACCCTGTATAGATCCAGTTTAGATGGTGCTTCTGCGACATCTACTAAGGCATCAGTGCTATCAAAACTGATTAGCATAACACTCGGTGTAAACTTATTACCGAGTAGAAGGGAACCCTTGTTTATATATATTTGTATGGGATACGCTTTAAAGATTTTAGGTAATCCTCTGTAATTATAAGCAGTGAAACTTCGATCATTAGCTACCAACTCCGTTTCGGTTGAATTAGAAAGCAATGAGCTATCGTCAAGTTTATCATCACTGCTTCCGTCACTGTTCACTTCTGAGAAGTTGAAATCATTCATAAACTTTTCGAATTTGTCCCTTTCTGTCTTTGATAATTCGCTCACAATATTATCATACGCTACTGTACGATTGTAGAGAAACATCTCAAAGCCGGAGCATTCCAGCAGAAATCTACACGGTAGTTTCATTTGCTTCATATTTGCTTCTGCTTTCAGTTCATCCGCAATCATATCGTTAGATTTATTGCTTCGACTACCAGAGCTGTGATTACTAGTGCTACTGGTGTTGTTGCGCATCTCCTGTGCCATTTTATATTCTGATTGGCGTGTTTTATGCAACCAGTACCTCCAAGTAAGAGTACCTTCGGCAATAGATATCAATCTATCCTTATCTATCAAGGTAACTTCCTTGAAAAAAATCCCACCCGCCAGCAAAGATACATTGATCGATCCTATGGTGATTTTCACCTTATATTTCTTCCATAGCGTGTATTCTAGTATTTTTGTTATAACATATCCAAAGTATCGGGAAACATAAAAGATGTCTGTCAGTGCTACTACATCCAGAAGTATCCACACAACCAAGAAAACCCAACTAAAGGCCTTGCTGTGCGTAATGGACTTGTTCTGAAACTCAGCAGAGGGAGTATTCACCATTCTTCTGGTAACAATCAGCCACTTTCAGATAGAAAAGACACAAATATGTCGCCAAATAACAAAAATAAAAAATATAAAAAGTACTTTCTACTCTTTAGAATTTCCACCAGTATGATATTATAATAATTAAGCTTTGAAGACTATCGTATGGACCAATGAGGAGTAATCTATTGGTTTATGTTGAAGTTTAGATCATGTGCTTATCTGTAAACTCCATCTTTATCTCCAACTCATCATTGAATTTGGATTTCCTGTACTAGAGGTGTGCCTTTGTTATCTTGGGCTTAGAGCGTTCAAAGAGAAAAATAAAGAGAGAAAAAAACAAGAGCCAGCAAGTAAACTTTGGATCAATGACAAGATAGGTGATAATTGTACTTACGCCAATTTCAATATTATCTTTGGAAGCTGGTGAACTGTAACTCGGCATACTTTCTGTGCAACTGTTGATAGAACTGAAATCAAGGTTAATAGCTGAGTACTTTGAGATCAATAGCCGGATTGAAATGTCACTGTTGCAAGTGGTCTACAGGTCATTGAATGAGCGTGGAGTTATCAGGAAGCTCTTACAGCAGCTACCACGGGTAGCGAATTTACTAGTGGTCATCTCTATAGCATTGTTGGCGATATTGCCTATGGATGGCCAGTATCGGAAGACCTATATATCAGAAAATGCATTAATGCCAGCTCAAGCATATAGTTATTTCAGAGAAACTGAGTGGAATATCCTCAGGGGATACAGACGTCAGATAGAAGAGCTTGAATTTCAAGGGATAGATCAAAAGAACGCTGTGGTAAGTGAATGGTTACAGGAAATTGGGGTTAAAACAGCTGTGTACGAGGATCCAGAATTCGGCAAGACACTCTACGGTGTTCTGCACGCCTCTAGAGGTGATGGAACTGAGGCAATGGTCTTGGCAGCACCTTGGAGTAATATTGATGAGCAATTTAATTTAGGTGGTGCTGCTCTTGGAGTTTCTCTTATTAGATATTTCAGCCGTTGGCCTATATGGTCCAAAAATATAATTATAGTTATGAGCGAAAATCCGCGCGGGGCTCTAAGATCATGGGTGGACGCATACCATACATCTTTGGACTTAACGGCTGGGTCATTAGAGGCTGCTATAGTGTTAGATTTCCCTGGAAATAATGACTTCTTGGAATATGTCGAAATTTCATATGATGGCCTCAATGGTGAGTTACCTAACCTAGACTTGTTGAATGTGGCTGTCTCAATCACTGAGCATGAGCATATGAAGGTATCATTTCATGGTATTCCAGTTGATGAGATGTATAAAAACGATTATTTTTCCCGTCTTAAGATAATGTTCATGGGCATTAAAAACTGGGCATTAGCCGGGGTCAGAGCAGTACATGGTAACGAGGCATTCAGTGGATGGAGAGTGCAATCTGTGACATTGAAGGCTCACGGATCTTCTGGAAATGTTGACATAACTTGTTTTGGAAGAATTCCTGAAGCAGTTTTTAGATCAGTAAACAATCTATTAGAAAAGTTTCACCAATCCTTTTTCTTTTACCTTCTTATGGCACCAAGAAATTTTGTTTCAATCAGTTCTTACTTGCCTAGTGCAGTTATACTTTCTGTTTCATATGCGGTCATTGCATTAGATTGTTCGATTAATAATCCATACACTAATATCTCACTCGCTTCACCTTACACTCTTTACTCGTTTGCTTTATTATCAGGTGCGATTATAATTTCTTATATTTTATCCAGAGCACTTCTTTTATTACCAGTCGGAGACCTGTTACTTTATTTGAGTATTGTTGTTTCGGTTATGCCATTGATTTTTGCCAAAAAGAGAATTGGAATTGTAAAGGGAGTTATTGCATATAGATTAAAATCGATGGGATACCTGTATTATAGTTTGATTTTAACATCTCTTTTGATGGTTAACTTTGCTTTGACGATTATTATCGGATTATTAGCGTTCCCATTGGTCACGCTAAAAATTGTGGACACTAAAGGAGATTCGGAAGGCATCAGAAAAAATGTGGTAAGAAATACCGTTATTTTACTATTAACAAATCCATTTATCTCACTGTGGTTATTTACAAAATACCTTGACGACAATCTTAATGGAGGATTTGTACAGCTATATGGACAGCTCCTTGCAAGTTGGACCGACCTTGGTTGTTGGACTTGGTTCATTTTATGTTTGGGATGGTTGCCATTATGGATGGTTTGTGCCTTTAGTACTATTCCAACAATATCACATCACTTACAAGTCCCTTCAATTTTGGATGACAAAAAAGAAAATTGAAAAATATAATATCACATTCCTTATGAAATGATAATAAACGCTGCATGATTACTACACAAGCAACACAGAATTAGAGTACATAAAATTTATTGATGTAGTATAGTATATAGTGTAATGTAACAAATGCACCTAGAGATGAGAATAATTTAGCATAAAATTGGCACATATTTGCTCTTAAAAATGCAAAATAATAATATATTTCCGAAAAATGTCCATAGCGTGAGCTGTCAAGCATATAGTGATGAAAATGGAAGAAATAAAATAATGTGTTTTAGTTCCATGGTATTTCAAATAAGTTCTCATTACAAAAGTGTAATCCGTCATTGAGGCAAAGCTCTAAATAAAAGTGGAATGCCAATAGATAGACAGCATGTTGTTGAAAATTGTGTAATCATAATGAAATTGATAAAAATTAGAAAATTAGAAAATTAGTGAGACCAACAGTGAATGGCAACGACAACAAAAAGCTAAGCATGTACCAACACAAATATTTACATTGAAAAATGTTAGAGAGCAGGACGCTAAACCCCATCAAGAGTTCATTTATATCTAGTCTTTGTAAGTTTCATAAAATTCTTCGTGGAATTGAACCCAGTTCTTGATCCATTGAGTACCTGGTGCCAAGAATGTAGTTCTTATGTGGTAGGTACCAGGTTCTTGGCCGAAACCAGAACCTGGAACAGTACAGATACCAGTTTTTTCTAGAAGAGATTTGCAGTAGAACTCGTCTGGACTCATATCTTGGTGGTGTGCCTCTTGGATGGCCTTATATGGCAATTCCAATTTAGGGAATAGATACATAGCACCTTGTGGTTTTTGGCAGCTAATGCCTTGTAATTTGTTAAATGCTTCGTACAGTAGGTTAGCTCTCTTATTCAATTCTTTGTGGATGTCATGACGCTCGTTTTGGTCTTGCTCATAAGATGCTTCTCCCTTTTGTGGTGGACACACCATTAAATCGACCAAGGCTTGGCCAGTAACAACAGGACAAAGCGAGATAGAGGCCAACTTTAGGACCACTTGTCTGATGTCATGAGAGAAACCAACAAGTTCCATGTAACCACCTCTTTGACCACATTCACCCGATACACCCTTAGAAGTAGAGTGTAGAGAAGCCAACTGCACATTATCGTACAAACCAGGTTGCTTCATCTGCAGCTGTCTCAACACCTTCTTCATGGAGTAAAATTTAACATCTTCAAAAACGTTTTCTTGGTATACTTCATCGGCAATAACGATGATTCCGTACTTGGCAGCAATTTCAAAAATCTGCTCGATGGCCTCCACGGACAACACAGCACCAGTTGGGTTACCTGGGTTGATGACCACCAGGACGCTTGGCTTGACATTGTTGTCCATAGCGTCCAAAATTATGGTTTCCAGCTCCTCGGGGTCGATCGACCAGCCGGTTTCCTCATCGAGGTAGTATGGCAGTGCGTGTGAGTCCTGGAGAGCCAAGGTAGCGGTGTACAATGGGTACTGTGGGATTGGGATGAGGACGCCGGTTTCCTGACCCTTGCAGAAAATAGACAGTAGGTAGTCGACAGCGCTGGAGGCACCAGCGGTCAAGAAAACATCTTCAGGGTATGCGATGATGCCATCGTCCCTGTTCGTGATGAAATTAGCTACGGTCTTTCTGATTCCCAGAACACCCTGAGAAGAAGAGTAGGCACCGACGGAGCCTCCGATATCGTCCAGCAACCTCTTGGCACGGTCGATGGCGTCCTGTTTGATCAGCGTCTGGCCAGGGTTGTTCTGGATGGTCTCGATGAGTTCTGGGTACTGCAGCAGGGACAGGACCTGTCTGTAGAAGCTTAGTGGTTTCTGTTTCAGCTGCTGGGGGTTGCCGATGTTGGCGTTAATGATGTCGTTGAAGGGGAGCGAGTGTGGGTTTTCCATGAGCTGGGTCTTCAACTCCTCAGCTCTCATGGGGATGGCACCACGGACAGCGTACTTAGCGTTCAGGACGTTTTCGTTGACATCCTTCAAGGTAGCCTGCTCGGCGGGCAGGAAAGGGAGGTTGTTGTGGCTGTGGTGGTGGATCTCTGTGTTCAAAAACGTCTTCCTAAGCGCAGTGGATGAGGACGAGTATCTCTTGCTCAAGACTGGGGAGGAGGCCAAGGACCTCGACAGCTTGGCAGCGACTGTGGTGCTGTCCTCCTCGTTGATGGAGGAGTGTCTCTTCCTGGTAGCAAAAACAGAGCTGGAGTGGGAGCGGCGGCACAAAGGAGCGACTACGGCGTTGGGCATTTTATTATTAGATATACGAATGTTACGTATGTTGTTGGAACGAACACTGTAACGTAACATCTCAAATGGAAGAAAAAAGAACCTATGAAACCCAAAATAGAGTACAAAATCGTCAAATGTTCAAGCTATATCAAACCAAAACACGGACTGATGGAGTTGGTGGAAGTATTTATAACAAGAACAAATCTGTTTTCTATTAAAGAACAGCAATTCTAGAAGAAATAGCGGCATGGATAAAGAACTAGGCTGGCGGTCACGCATACAGTTGTTGATCGAGAAATGACGTATCACAGCAATAGCGCTGCGTCGCTTCCCCCCCCCTCCAGTCACCCAATCACGGCCGCAACTCCAGCGTCATCGCCCGCTCCGTCATCCAACGCCTGCGCGATCAGTCACCAGCGCAAGCCAAGGTCACGGCCCTTCCAGCCACCTGCGAAGGAGGGCCAGGCGAAGATAAAAAATTTCATCGGGCCCGGGTTACCCTGTGCCTGTGTGCCGCTCTTGCCACGGAAAAGCTGCCTCGCCGTGACAGTTGTCAACGCTGGCCTACAGAGGGAGTGGGGTGGGGGAGTACGATGTGAGAAACTGGCGGGATATAAATTCGCACAGAACAGGCAGTGGGGACGACTAACCAGACACAAGAGAGCGAGGGGAAAAAAAGATATTGAAAGGCGAGACGGAACCGCACGCGGTTCCGTCTCGCCATGCGGGGGGGGGGGGGACGTGTAGTACAGATGCAGATGTTTCTGTGCGGGACGGCACTAAGAATGTGTTCCGTGATGCATCTGCATGACTCAGGGACTAAGAGAATTAATTGCGGGGAAAAGATGTAGAAAGAGTACCTAAGAATAGGCTGCAGAAACATACCAAGAAGAAAAGGTGCAGAAGTTTCAAAGGGGGGCGGGAGACAGAGAACAATGGAGTCAACTGCAACTACGTCATTTTGAAGTTGTGTGCAGTGGAACGCGTGGGGGAGGGGGGAGGGGGCGGAAGGCCAAATTGCCTATGTGCGGTTGCGGGGCTAGAAGTGAGAGCAGGGGAACAATGCAAACAGATGGGGATGACGAAGCGAGAAAACGCTACGTCGGTGGAGCAACGGCTCTCTGTGGTGCCCACAGATGGTAGCGTGGGGTGGTGGGGATAAGAAATGGAAATGTGCCTCTTGTCGTAGCATGCACGCGGTAACAATGGAAATGTGTCAATGCTGCGAGCTTTCAAGGAGCGCCAGAAAATTTATTTTGAATGACGTATTTGTTTACTTTTGTTGATTTACGCTGGCTCATAACAAACAATTAAAGAGAGTGGGATATTGTACAGAGTTCGAATATTTTTTATCACTATTGACAAAAGTTCGTGATTTCTGCTCTGCGCGGGGCGGATCCTTGCCACTGATCTGAGAGAAGGACCGGGATAAAGCACTGAGTGGGAACCTTGTGCCGGGGGAGGGAGCAGACTATATGGTGGGGGAGTGGTTGATAAGTGAAATAACTGCAAAGAAGAAAGTATTTGCACTGGTTGTATCTTAGGTGATGAACTACTATGAGCTGCTGGGTGTGGAGAAGGATGCGTCTGCGCAGGATATCAGGAAGGCATACAGAAAGCTAGCATTGAAACACCATCCAGACAAGAGCAATGAGGGGGGGTCCGAGGACGTAGACTTTAAGGAGGTCACGTCGGCGTACCAAGTTTTAAGCGATGACAATGCTCGGGCGGAGTACGATATGAAGCTGGAGTATGAGGAGTACGGTGGGAACGCCGGGTTTGGTGGTAACGGGTTTAACGATGAGGATTTCATGAACTTCTTCGCGGGGTTCAACGCTGGAGCAGGGGATCCGCACCGCGGTCCGCACGGAGGTTCGTCGCGGTTCACCAGGAAATCTCCGGATACTGTGATTACGCTCGACGTTAAGACAGGCGATCTGTACTGTGGGAAGAAAACTAAGTTCAGTCTGAGAAGAAAAGTTAAATGCTCTCGCTGTGAAGGTACAGGTTGGAAAAACTACTACAGTATTATAAATAAGAAGAAAAAGGACAAAAGTTTCTTTTTTCAGCAATGTACATCCTGCGACGGGCACGGTATAAAACAGCGATTGAGACAACTCGCACCGGGGTTTGTGACCACTGAAACGGTTCCATGCAGAAACTGTAAAGGGAAAGGGCGTGTAAGAAATTTTCCGAAGCAAGATAAGAATAAATGCCCAGACTGCCTGAAGTCCGAACATGTAGGTCTTGTCACCGAGGAAAAGATAGTGACAATAAATATTAAAAAGGGCTCTACAGACAAAGATGAGATTATTTTGAAAAATGAAGCTGATGAGGATCTTGAAAAGTCAGAGATCGGGGATCTCGTTATCAAAATCAATGAAATACGGAGCCAAGAAGACGACATTGTACGAAATGGCTATGACTTGGTGATAAGGCGCCATATTGACTTAGCTGATGCTGTGTGCGGGTTCTCGGAGAAGTTTTTGATGAAAACATATGATGGGAGAGTCCTGAAATGGAGCTCAAAAAGAGGGAAAGTCATCAGACCTGGTGACATAATAAAAATAAGAAATGAAGGTTGGCCAATACGAAACTCCGACAGTGATAATGATTTCACCAAGCGTTGCGGTGACTTGTATGTGATGGTAGATATCCTGTTTCCTCCTGATAATTGGACTATGGAAAACAACGACTATACGGCTTTGAGGAACATCATTCCAGCAACTCAGAGCAAGAATGAGCGGGCATATGAAAGTAATGACAAGAATGTTGAATCCCTGAATGAAGAAATTGTTATCATATCAGATGTCGTTAATGAAATTCCTGATTGTCCTGAAATACCCAAGTTCGAAGATAGATATGACAGCAACAGAAGCAAAGAATCCAGTTATTGGACTCCAAATTGTTCGACTCAATAAATTAATGCATAGCAATAGTATCATTTGATAAACTAATTATTGTATAAATATAGCATGTAAATAAAACAACAACCCTTCCGATAAGTGTAGAAGCGAAAACAAAAATGTGAAAAGCCACAGATAATGACATGAGCATATAATCAAGTGGTGTATATGCTTGTGATGAATGATAAAAACGTATGAAAAATGCATGACGGTGATTAACAAAATTGATCTAATCCAGCAGATCGAGTAGTTCTTCTTCGTTCAGCCCTCTTCCATCGTATACACTTTCCAGTTCCCCTGATTCTATGTCATCCCCGTTTGGAGGTCTTATGGAAGATGTTATTTCCTTGGGCCTGATTTCTGTATCAGATTCATCACTAATATCGAGTGGTAAAAGTTCCATTTCCACTTGCTCATCAGCGGAATTGTCATCTGATAGTGGAAGTGCAACTGCATAACTAGATTCACTCAGTTTTTTCAAGTCTTCAGCAGTAAAGCGTTCGTAGTCTTCCGGTATGTATTCTATTTCAACAGGCTTCACGGGAGTGATTTCAATCTCCCTGTCATAATCTCTATCATTGAATATTTTGCTTAATCCTTTCTTTCCGCTTATCAGACCTATACTTCCTAGCTCGGAGTCAGTTTTGCTTTGATTTCCATTATTGTCGATCAAAGCGTTTTTCAGCTTCAACACAAGTGGATTTTCGTCATTCCCTTCCTCATCCTCACTGCTAGACTTCTCATCCATACTCTCGATATCCTTCAACACCAAACTCTTCACCCTCGACCCAGTATCATATCCCAGCACAGAGCCGTACTTCTTGAATTTCCTGGCATTGCTACTTACCGCTAGCTTCCCCTTTGCTGGAAACCCACTATGAGATCTGTTGTTGTTGTTGTCCTTGCTGGCTAAGGGAAGCCTCTTCCCGTTGTGCACTCCCTGGATCGATCGCGTTCTCTTCAGTAATACCTGACCGCCAGGCGTCGAGGGGACCTTCTCCTCAAGCACACGGCTCGTCAAAACCTTATTCTCCTTCTCTGTGTCCATATCGCTCTTCACTCTCCCTCTACTGGTTTCTGCTTAGATTAATATAGTCTCGTATCACTCCTAGCTTCACCTTCCTTTCCTGCTGCTGACCTTGTATTACACCTTTATATCAACTGTTTGTTTATTTTGTCAGCGCTCGCCTTTTCATTCTCGCTCGCGTTTGTCCTATGAAGCTCTCTTTTGTGCGCATGGCGACCCAGCGCGCCCCGCGATGAGCCCATAGCTGCGGCACAAGCCCTGCCTGTAATACATGCATACACATACCCTAGCTAGCGACTGTCTTTGCCCTCTCTCTGTCTCTCTGTCTCTCTGCGAGATCAAAGACACACGCCAACTTTAGCGCAGCTTCTCTCGGCCCCCCACTTATATGCTCAGCAAAGTGTTGAAGGTCATTGACGGCCTGCCAGTGCTGCCAGTGAGTAAGGAGATAGTGCACCGGCATTGGAAGTGTCTAACTACCTCCCGCAAGGGCGACCTGCTCCGCACGCTCGTTGCAGCAGCTGTAGAGTGCGAGGGTGTGCGGGCACCGCCTGCGAAGCGGGACATACTGGCGTTGCTCCGCCACATACACTACAGCATCGAGCCGCAGCTCTCCCGCGGGAAGCCGGCACACCTTCTGGCGTTCGAAAACCCCCAGCACTACCGCTCTGCACTCGCGGAATGGCCCTCCGTCAGCGAGGCGGAGGTGCTGGAGCGGGCCATCTGCAGACTGCAGAAGCGCGTTGTGTCCCAGGTCGACGTGCCAGTACGGGACCCGACTCTGCTCGGCATGCTGGCCCAGTACCACTTCCTCGCCAGTGCCCAGCTCCTCCCGACACCCGCCAAGACACTGAAGCGACGGACACAGCTGGGGTACTCCTTCGGCGGCTACACAGACACGCCCGTGACGTTTCGCCAGCTGGGACCCCTGGGAGACCTGGAGCCGCGCAGCAACCACCGCAACAGGACTCGGCGGCACCTGCACAGTCTCTACCGCTTGCTTGACGCCCAGCTCCCGGCGCTGACCGTCGTCCACAGAGATAATATACTCGGTCAGCTCGCCGGTGTGTCGGACCGTGCGACAACACGGCTGTACACGCAGCTGCTCGTGTCAGGCTACATTTTTAATGAGGGTGCCAACGGAACCCGGTACCGCCGTATCGAGGTATGAACAATTCACGTGCGATTTTTTTTTTTTCTCTCGTGACTATCTGGGGGTAGGCAATAGGAGCGGACTGCCTTGCTGCACTGCCGCTCCCTCTATCACACTCCAGGCTGCAATAGCCGTGTCTGCGATTGCGGTTGCTGTCTTTTTTCCCCGTCGATGTGGCGCAGAGACGTGCGTGCAACGTGTGCTCCCACACGCACAGCAGCGTCGCACATTGCCGGTGAAAAAGTTCACGCTGCATAGAAAACTTCGGAGGTATGCGGTGCTAGACCGGGACTGGGACCGTGGGTTGAGTCACCCTGCACACTGCTCAAGCAACCCCGTGGGGAGGGGGGGAGGAAGCCTCGAATGCCCTCTCCACCACCACCACAGCTGGTCGCGCAGTTCAGAGCCGCAGAGAGAGAGAGAGGAAGCGTGGGCAGAAAAAATGAAAGAGAGAGTGTGACGAAGTGATTTCCACAACTGTGGCGGTTAATCACACCAATGTGCGAGATGCACACACTACTGCACAGGCTTTTGCCTGATTGCGAGAGCGAAGCTGCCCTACTGCTTTGGGAACGACCAGAGGGATGCCCGTAGAATGTGGGCACCGTATGGTTCTACTGATGGAGCATACACACTGTGCACGCACCGATCCAGTTCAGAAAGTGCAAAGAATAAGATAAGATCACGTGTATTATTATTTGATGGTTTCTCATAGTTGAGATGGATTGTTTTGTGCTGTGTGGAGCAGCGGTGGGAAGACGCCACTGCTTATCCTGACGGTGCATGGTCTCTCCACTGTGGGTTGGGGGGCGGGACAGTCTTTGCTCGTGCGCTGTTTGGCGGTGGTGGTGGTGGGCGATCCCCGATGCGCTTTCTCGAGACCTTTGTGCTCTTCCCCTACGACTCTTGTCAATTGCAATCTTGTATAAAAGAGATTCGATTTATTGCAACTTGAGCTGACACTGTACTCCGTTTTTGTATATTTCTGTTGTGCCTGAAAACAGGCAAACATCCGATTCCCCCTTCAAGTGTTGGACACACAGAGCCTACTACAAGAACTGCACCCACTACCGTACTGGTACGCAAGGACACAAGGTGTAAATCTTTTGGATTTGTTATACAATAATTGAAAGTTATAATAATTCAAAAAAAAAAAAAATAAAATAAAATAATTCAAAAAAAGGAAGGTTCGAGTACAAAATGGAGGAGCTCGATAATCTTGAATTGGAATATAACCAATTCAAGTCCACTGAACACAATAACGGCGGTAATAACAACGCAAGCAGGACTGATCCTCAATATGGGAAGGAGGATATCGATCTAGATAAGAACTTCGAGTTCGAGAGAAATACTGGCGACTCGCCTTTTGCTGTTTCCGATGCCAGCAGGTACACGATTCCGGCATATGATGAAACTAAAGTAACATTGAAGGACTACTACAATCATGACATAAAGCATTATACCACTTGGAGCTCAATCCGCGAATATTTCGTGTCAATGTTCCCTATCCTAAAGTGGTTTATGCACTACAATCCAAAGTGGTTTATCAGTGACTTGATTGCGGGTATCACCGTGGGTACTGTGCTGGTGCCACAATCTATGTCGTATGCCCAAATTGCCACACTACCTCCCGAGTACGGATTGTACTCCTCTTTTGTCGGTGCCTTGGTTTATTCCTTCTTCGCTACTTCCAAGGACGTTTGTATTGGTCCGGTGGCAGTGATGTCGCTACAGACTGCCAAAGTTATAACCAGAATTCAGCAAAAGCATCCAGATATGGATGCTAGGATTACCGGGCCAATCATCGCTACCGCATTGGCGTTTGTGTGTGGTATTATCGCAACTGGTGTGGGTTTACTCAGGTTAGGGTTCTTAGTCGAACTGATCTCGTTCAATGCTGTTGCAGGCTTCATGACTGGCTCTGCATTCAATATCATGTGGGGCCAAGTCCCAGCATTGATGGGATACAGCAAGAAAGTGAACACCAGAAGAGCTACATTCCATGTTGTTATCGACACTCTAAAGCATTTACCTGACACTAAATTAGACGCAGCTTTTGGTCTGATCCCCTTGGTTGCACTTTATGTCTGGAAATGGTGGTGTGGCTCGATGGGTCCAAAGCTGGTCGATCGCTACTATCCAGCCGGCAAGTATCCACGCCTGAACAAATACTGGAAAACCTTCTATTTCTATTTCTTAACGTCAAGAAATGGTATATTGATTATTCTTTTCACTGGTGTCTCATATGCGATTACAAAAGGTGTTCCAAAGGATAAGCATAGAATATCTGTGCTTGGTAAAGTTCCAAAGGGTCTAAAACACGTTGGTGTTATGCAATTACCAGATGGTTTGCTGAATCATTTGGCAGAAGAGATACCGGCTTCTATAATTGTGTTGTTATTGGAGCACATCGCTATTTCTAAGTCATTCGGGAGAGTTAACGATTATAAGATTGTACCAGATCAGGAGATTATTGCTATAGGTGCTACTAATTTATTAGGTACATTTTTCAATGCCTATCCAGCTACCGGTTCATTCTCCAGATCTGCCTTAAAGGCCAAGTGTAACGTCATGACACCATTATCTGGGTTATTCAGTGCAGCATGTGTGCTGTTGGCCGTCTACTGCTTAACTGGTGCATTCTATTACATTCCTAAGGCAACATTATCTGCAGTTATCATTCATGCTGTTTCTGATTTGATTGCGTCATACCATGCCACATGGGCCTTCTGGAAGATGAATCCATTTGATTTTGTTGGTTTTTTGACTACCGTTATCATTACGGTATTTTCTTCAATTGAGAATGGTATTTACTTTGCTATGTGCTGGTCTTGTGCAGTCTTGCTCTACAAAAATGCTTTCCCAGCTGGTAAATTTTTGGGTCGTATTGAAATAGCTGAAGTAATCAATCCCAAGGTTACCGAAGATGAAAGTATTTCTTTTGATGACTCCTTCGATGAGGACAACGGATATTTTGAAAATCTTAACGAAGACAAGTTGGGTAATTCATCCAATGACATCAAGAAATATAACACAGACATCAAAACACGTAACATATCTAAAGGCAACAGTTCGATTGACAATCGCTCACAAAAGATTACATACTATACTAAATGGGTACCATTTGACCATGCTTACTCCAGGGAGTTAAATCCATCGGTGAAAATTCAACCACCACCACCAGGTGTTCTGGTTTACAGACTGGGGGATAGTTATAACTATATCAACTGTTCAAGACACTATGACTTGATTGTTGATGAAGTTAAGAGGAAAACAAAACGTGGTCAATTACTTCAACATAAACACAAATGGGATCGTCCTTGGAATGACCCAGGTGAATGGGAGGCTCCAAACTTCGCTAAGTGGTTGAAGCCGAAGAAATTCATTGCAACATTTACGAAAAAGGTCGTAGATGTCGATAACAATCACAGCGAAAATGACATTGAGCATATGAATATCCCTGAAAGACCAAGAAAAAATGACAAAGATGACAGACCGCTATTAAAAATTTTGTGTCTTGATTTTTCACAAGTTGCCCAGGTCGATGCTACTGCACTACAATCACTAGTTGATTTAAGGAAAGCTATAAACAAGTATGCAGATAGGCAAGTAGAATATCACATTGTCGGTGTTTATTCGCCTTGGATCAAGAGAGGTTTGATCAATATTGGGTTTGGTACAACAAATGAAGAATATAGTGACGAGTCTATCATTGCTGGACATGCTAGCTATCATGTCACTAAATTCTCCGAGTCTAACTCTGATTCCTTCGATGATCTAGATTCTTTGGAATCTCAAAGGAACTCTGTTTCCAATAGGGTAAAAGTGTTGCCAGCTTCAGGTACTAATCTGCCCTTCTTCCATATTGATATTCCAGATTTTTGGAAATGGGATATTTGATACGGTTGTAACAATCCATTTACTTATTCACACTTTTCTTTTCTATGTCTAGATTAGCATAACCGGAGGTTTACACGAAAACAGTGAGAACAACAAAATATTTTGTATTAAAAAATCGTCGCACATTGTTAATGATAGAATCATACATATTATTATACACAGGTTTAAATTTGTATATATATTCCAACTTAATCTAATTAATATACTTCGCAATATGAGAAATCGGTATTTATTACAGCTGTAAAAGCTATGTAGCTAAATGCTCAATTTATTATCGATGTAGAAGTCATTTAACACCTCATTCCCAAAAATTGCATGATTTTTTTTGCTATGAAGGAATACAAGGATTAGACATTAATGAATAACGATTCATTAACCATATAAACACAAAGTAGCAATTCATTTGGGGAACCAAGAGCGGTTTATCGATGGCATTTAATGTAAATTCAATAAACTAAGCTCAAATTTCGACAGTATTCTGTTAATTGAGTTAAATATCAAAGATTTCAATTCTTTATTTATATTTATAAAATTCACAATTGGTTTTAACTTAATTTGAAGACTCCGTGGCCAAGCTGGTTAAGGCGTGCGACTGTTAATCGCAAGATCGTGAGTTCAATCCTCACCGGGGTCGTTTATTTTTAAATTTTGAGTTGTACAATAGTTAAAAAATAAAAATGTAAGCCCTGTAGGGGGCTCGAACCCCTAACCTTATGATTAAGAGTCATACGCGCTACCGATTGCGCCAACAAGGCTTACTAATTGCGTTAGTGGATTAGTAAATTTTGATGTCCAAGTCGCTCAAAAATAATATTTGTTTGCAAGATTAAGATATTCAATTTTATATGATTTACAATGTACAGATGTTGTGTTAAGTATCTTATAATATCGTTATTTTCTATGTAATTCACAATTATTTGAGCTTTTTTTGGGTCTCAGTCATCCACTTCTGAACTTCCTCTCTCTTAGCCTTAATATCAATGAAACTTGGTGTATAGCTGACCTCACCGTTTGGGTCACAACCAACTAAATTATCAATGTTAGTGGCTTTATTCAAATTGATTTCAGCTAGATATTGTTTTGGGCCAACAACTTTTCTTTCCCCACGTACGGGATAGTACTGTAAGGTTTCAAATGAAGCAAAAGAGCCCAGTGCAAATAATACAACAGCACAAACCACTTCAAACTTAATATCCAATGGTAGACCACTAGTCGTAGTAGATCCTCTCTTAATTATTTGATTGAACTCATAGCTGGAAAATCCTGCATGTAATAACTGAAGTAATGAAAGAATTTGAAAAATCTTAGATATTATTCCCATTTGGTGTGAATTTTGTTGCCCTATTGAACTTCTAGAATATCAGGTATATGTCTTTTTTCGGTTTGAAGTTGGACACAATTCTATTATTCTCTTCTTCCTTTCTTTACAGATTATTTATGCAGGTCTTCGATATTTACGTGCAATAGTCAAGATTTATCCTTTTTGTCTCTTCGTTGCTGAGCTCGCTTGAAATTCAAAAAAAGGTGATTTTGCCAAACGATATATAAAGTGGCCTTCAAAAGAGTGTTTGAAAAGTTGATGAAAAGCAATTTAAAAGTATAAACCAATATCATAGCTGTAGTCTAGTACATTTTAGTAGCTTATAAAAATATTAAAATTAAGTAGAAATCTTATTAATTATTGATTAATTTCAAATTTCAGATGATTGCTCTATTAGTTCTGGGAACCCACTTGATTCTCGCACTGCAATAGGTGATTCTTGAATCTTATCAGTGCCGTTGGTATTTGCTGATATATGTACATCAGAATTTACGGGTTGATCTCTTTCATCAGTTCCTTTCTTATATTCTTGTGTTTCAAAAATTGTGTTATCAATAACTTTCATGAAAAGCGGACCAATGACTTCCTTGTTCAACCCAATCCTGGCTACAATTTTGCTCTTCAATAAATCTAGCTTCATAATAGCTTTCAACTTGATTGTAAAAAGCAGTAATTGCTTTTCATTATTTTCAAAAAGGTTAATACCAGTTGTATCATTGAAGTCGACATTTTCATCATCAAGTCTTTCTAATCGTAAATCATGCATGTTAGCGTGCAAACTCTCCAAAAATAGAAAGACATCTAGGAGTACTGAATTCACTGGGTCATTTAGTGATATAGGGATGTAAGTGTCAAGAACTCTCTTCCAATTCCTTTTGTTTTCAGGGACGTTTAATTCGAACATCTTTAGAGCAAGGATAATATCCATGTACGTATTTGATACAGACCATTTAAAGAACATATTGTTCGCCAAATCGTCTTTATTCGAATACTCAGTTTTGATTGACGTCAAAAGATTCCTGAGGACATATAAGATATGCGAGATGGAATTAAATGTTTGCTCAGGAATTTGGCTGTCTGCTATATCAGAACCATCTTCTGATATTATATTTGTCCAGTCATGAATGTGCCAAGAAACAAATATTCCTAGTAATTTGAAGTCAATTGATTGCGAGAAGTCATAAGTTATGTCATCAGTATACTTGTTGATTTGGGAGACAAATAGATTCAAATAGCTATCAATGAGTTCGTTGCTTATATCTATGGGGTAATTTCTACCAAGCAGTGTTAACTTATTGGCATAATTTTCATTAAGAAATAAAGCAATCTCAGAAAATCTTTCATTATCTAGTTCGGCATTGACTCCCAATTTCTCATTAAGAAATTTTGACATTTCAATTTTAATTAGCAATATATTGCTTTTCCAGTATTCGTCAACTAAAACGGATTTAAATTGGGCCAACTTCCCTATTGCAGAGCTGTATGATTGGTAAGCCAGGTCATTCATATTTGATAACGTGTTTTCTTTGAAAGTTTTACCAATTATATCTACCACCTTCTGCAGGTCCTTTTCGCACCCAGCCTCAATCCATTCCTCATAATCAAAAATTTGGATTATTCTTAATAATGGAGCAAAAATGTCGATGGATTGTATCGGTAAGGTTGTTAAAAGTTTTTTGATATAGGGCAGAACAGATTGTGAAGTATTGATTTTGTTAGAATTTTTTGAAAAATGGCCACCATGGCATAACCCATTCAATACAGTTATGTAGAGAATGGTATTGTTTCTATCATTTGGTAAAAGAGGTAGCTGACTCAAAGTTCTTGGTTTATCATCAATATCTTCCAATTCATCTTCCATATCTAAATCTAACTCCGATAAAAGTTTGTTTGATTCATGGTCGATGATGAGTAACTTACATATATTTGAGATGTTGGAACCGAAATAAGGGAATAAAAACTCTGCAGCTTGAAATAGCGTATGAACTCTATGTTCAGTGGTTACATCTTCTCTTTCCTTTAGATAGTAAGCAAGTGCATTATTGATGAGTCTCATAAAATAACCAATTTGAAGGAATGATTCACCAGGGAGATCAGCAACATTATCAGGTATTGTTTGATTTTGGGCTGTTCTTTTAACTTTTTCATTCGTGATTGTGGCCAGGAATTTGGCAACTGATGCAAGAAATCTAGAATTTTTGCTATGAGATGAGATCCTGATATCCTTTTCGTCAAATATCAAACTTGTGATTATTAGAATTTCTGACTGGTCAAGGTAACCAAGTGAGGAAATTTCGATTAGAACATTGACAGCATTAAGCTTAATTTCGACATCGATGTCCCTAAGAGCAATATCCAACAAAATATGTTTAAATCTTTCATAAAACTGTCTCATTGCAGCATTTTCTACAGACTTGCCTCTCTGTTTTGTGATGATATTTGGTAGAGAACGCAGGACTTGCGATCGGACTAAAGATGAATCATCACTTAGAAGCCATCCGTAATACTTCAAATAAGTCACTTTCAAAAACTTTTCTGGATAGTTTTTTATCCACATAGTTAAATGTTCTATTGATATGCAACGAATGGAATCATCTACGTCCTTAAATCTGTGAATAAACGTTAATTTTGCAATATTATCAATAATAATTTCTATTTGAACTTTGTTTATTGTTACCGCCTCAATTGAATTTGATAGTTTGGCAATTGTAGACTTGTTGGGCCTTTTCTTCTTTTCTTCCATAATTAATTGTTTGTTCAATCTGGCTAAATAATCTCTTTCCAAGTCAACGGTATGTTTTGTTAAATAATCCTCAAAAAGATACAAAGTCAATGTGGAAACGTATCTAAAGCACCTAATCTTGCTGACTGTAAACGCAGATAGCCAAGTTAGTAGATCAGTAATTAGTGGGCTTAGGGGCTGTTGTGATTGATCATCATCGTATTTATCTTGACCTTCCGAAAACAATAATTGGACATCATCAGCAATCTCGCAGAATTTGTACATAAACTCAACAAAATTGTGATATAAGTGTGGGAACTTAGCTTTCTTGATAAAATCTTTGCTCATTATCAAGTGAAACTCGTGAAGTTTTTGCCTCTGGAATGCTAGTTGCACCTCTGTCATAGTGTCCCCACAAGATTCATTATTATGTATGTCATGTTTTTCTATTTGAGTAAGTGCCCCGCAGCAGTTGAGAAGCAAGTTGATAAAGATTTGTATAAACTCGTCTCTGTTCCTCGAATATGTCTCAAGGTATTCCCGCAGTAGCTCATCAATTGAGCAATCTTCAGATGTTGATAATATATCAAATATTTCTGTTGATTCAAAATCTTTAGTCAGCTCAAGATAATGTTGCTGATCAGCTTTGAGTTCAGAATTGGGTACATTTCCTCTCCTATTCCTTTTACCATTTACCTTACCTCTTTTAGCTGCTTGTTTTTTGTTTGAGTTTAATGACCTCGATCTTTTTGTTCCTCTTGTCTTCCTGTCTTCATAATATTCATCATCATCAATTTCGCGATCATCACTCTCCTCCTCACTGCTACTGTCATCACTCTCTATATATTTTGATGGTGCCTGATATATCGAATGGCTGTCTTCTTTCTCGCCGTCATCGTCGTTACCTGATGTTCGTGATTGCAGCCTAGCAGATCTTCTTATGGTAGTCATTTTTAGATTGAGCTATTTTCTCTAGTTGTTAGTATCTAACCTTCTATTTTAGCCACTAGCCTTGTCTTTGAGCAGTTACTCTGCTTGAGATCTGAAATATGTATTTTTGTAAACACTGTAATTTGACGCGTTCCGGTCTTTATAACATAACCCACGCGTTTTTCACGTGATGCTTTAGTGCTCACCTATAGAAGTGCATGCTATTGCTATGAGGTCTAAAGTCAAGAGAGTAAACAGTCCTAGAAACATGTAGGGCCAATCATTAGCTATGAATGGTTTGATGATTAGTACTATGAAAGTTTGAAAGTTTTCATTAGTGAGAAGTAATAATTATGATTTCGTTTGAAATGCAATGAAGTATATATCAAGATTAGTTCATAATCGATATTAAATTGAATCCGACGAGAATGCAAACTAATTGTATTGCAAGTCTGAAATGATCATTCATTGATCCAGGTTTACCAGTTACTAAAATTCTTGGCAATATTCCTGTGGTCGCCATGTATATAAATCCTCCTGCGGTTATTGGAAGTAACCTATCGGTCTGAATCATAGAGCTTGTTTCCCCAACTTCGTTTAAATAACAGCTTATACCAGTGCCAATAATTGCACTCATAGCAATTGTTAGCTGTGCATTTAAGGCACCCCAAAATGAAAATCCATTTGAAATCATAATGCTAAAATCACCGATTTCATGTGGGACTTCATGACATAAAATTGCTATAGTAGTTGTTACACCTGTGGTAGTCGAAGAATAAAATGACGATGCCAAAACTAGGCCGTCAATCATATGATGCACTAATCCAGTGATCACATGGAGATACTTGGCCGTATTTATTTCGTTGTGTTCTGAGTGATCTGTGCTTGCAATTTTATCTTCTGGTGATTTGGAAACACCCGGAGCATGTGAATGGCCATGCGAGTGGCCATGAGAGTGACCATGACCATCGTCACTACCATTGACAATTCTTATAGTCTTGTCTATCAGTAGAAAGCCCAAAAACCCCATGAGAAGGCTGAAGCTAGCAATCTTGGGAGGAAACATCTCAAAGGTTTCAGGTAGCAAGTGGTCAAAGATGTCACCCAGTAAAGTTCCAAGAGCAAAAGCCTCTAGAATTGTCATTATTATCGAGTCTGGAGCGTCTGTGTCGATAGTTTTTAGACCCGGCACTAAAAACACCAGAATGCAGGGGGTAGCTTGAATAATCAGTGTCGCCAGAAGTGCATTAATCCTAGCCCCATACCTAAAAACATACTTTATTAAAACTGAAGCCAGAGCTTGGTTTACTAAACCTTCAGATCCGTCGAACCCCCCGTGAGAATGTGAGTGACCATGGCCATGAGAGTGGCCATAATGATCTCCTTTTTGAAGTAATTCTTGCCCAAAAGCAGTTCTAAGTAGAAAGGCAAACAAAATGGTCGATTTCATTGTCTTTGGGTTTCGTTTCTTGAACGTTTAATGGTCGTTATGAATTTTAGTATACGTAGTTCCCATCGTTTATTTTTTATATTTTGTTGTCAAGATGCAATCCCTTTCGTCACAAGAAGCAAACCGTTCTTTCTGCCCGATTTGAATGTGTTCTCGCGAAGACGACATAGACTAAACAATAAATATGATGGATAGTAGTTATTTGACATTATGCAACTTGCTTTACCTATTTATTGATATCAAGCACAAACATACTATATAAATTACAACACTAAAGGATGATAATCCTCGTAGTTCTTTATCGATAGGGCGGGGATATCAGAGTGTATTAACTGGTGACTCAGGCCCTTTGAGTTCTCAATTTCTTGCCTTATCTCACTATTGTCTTTTATGAAAAAGTGGGATTTCAATGTATCGGTCGTTTTGATAGTTTTGTAAATTTTTTTAGATTTAAGTTCATTGTTCAATTCTGTGGTCTGCTTATTAAGAGATATTTTATCGTTCAACAGTTTTTCACTCTCTTTGAAAAAGGTCGTTTTATTATTTACCAGATCCTTTTCAGACAGATTAACACTTTCCAGCTCCTCTGCAATTTTATCAACTACCAAACTGGTGAGCTGTTCAATTTTTCCGTAATCAACTAAGTTTTCAGATGTGCTTTCCGTTGTGCGATCATTCATATCAAGGAGACTTAAGAATGAATTGATTTTTTCCTTGGATACTGTTACATTTTTAGCTAGTCTGTCTGTGTCCTGCTTAATAACATCCCTAATGAAATTGTCTTCAATCGGTAATGTGACAAATTTTTGAACACATTCCTCAACAGTCTTGTAGTTCCCGACATGATCGGCAATTTTTTCCCATTTATCTTCATATAGTTCGATACCTTCTAGTAAGAGCAAGATCTCATCATCCGTCCAATGCATGTTATTTTCATTGTTCAAGTTGTCCAATTTCAAAAAATCCGAGGCCTGGAAGTTCGAACTGAAATGCCCTTCCTTGTAGCAACGCGGGCATATATTCATTTCCTTGGCACGCAAGTTGTGATACACAGTCTTCCCAATATCGTTCCCACATGTATAGCACACATAAATCTTTGGCTTCGTCAGAGAATGCGTGGCCTGATCAGATATGAGTAAATTGTAATCAGTGGTAGAATTGTAAGTCTTTTTCTGGAGCGACAGGTCCACACCCAGATCTTTGTTTAGTTTCGACGTACCAAAATAAGGTTCAAGCCCCTCTGGCACATCCAATACCGTTTTGTAATCGCCGAAGTACTTCTTACCCCGTAAAGTTTGTTTGGATCGCGGATCGACCTGGTAGTTTATGAGTCCCCAGTTCTCCAGGAAGGCGTGAATCTTCATCACTGAAGCCACATCCAGCACCAAGTTCTTCCGCACCGCTGTGATCGTCAAGTACTCATATGGTGTGATCCTGAACGTGTTGACCATGAAGTTCCGTGCCTCCAGGTACGTTTCTGGAGTTTTGTAGCCCGGAGACGCGCCGTTGAAGAAGTCAGGCATGGCCTTGAGCTCCAGATCATGCACCGCGCCCAGATCGAACCACGACGCAAACGAAGGAATGATCACCGGATGGGTCTGCTTCGCCATGAACCGGAAACTCTTCTCCTGCAACTTCCGTGCCTCATCGATGTAGTCTACCGTCTGTTCCTCCTGCGCGCCCTCCAGAACGTTGGCATCGCCACTGCCTGTCTCAGCCTCAGCAACGCTTCCAGTAGCAGCCTCACCACCACTCCCAACAGCAGCCTCGCCACTCACAGCCTCGCCACTCACAGCCTCACCACTTGCAACGACAGCAATTGGGTCAGCGACAACAGCGCCCGCATCCGTTTCCATATTATCCCCGGTCTCCATAGCTCCCTAGACTTCTCTCCACGATTCCCTCACAAGAGCAATGATATAGTCACTACAAGACTGGCTAAACGAACTCCGTAATTTACCACTGGTTCTGACGCTGTCCCTGTCCCACAAACAGCCCAACTTCAAACAGCCATTGCACTAGCCCTGCACGAGATAGCGCAAATGGCTTAACTTACCACACGAAAAGCTACCTGGAGAAACTCCACGCTGAGCTGGCGCAGACACAACAGACGCACAGGAGAAACGACACCAGCTCACCAACTGTCCAGCAGCACGAAACATGTGTGTCAGTAAATTTCGTGAATGCGGATACACACAGCGTGACTTACCCGTATCTAATGCGTTTACTGGTAAATCATGTGATATACATTACTACGAAAGTCACGAGAACAGGTCTGGGTAAACACACGTGGTTATAAATAGTTTACGTACATAGTTACATATAGCGTGTGTCCCGGTGTGCTGCAGTGTCTGCGTGCCTCTGTGTTGAGTGTGTGTGTCTTTGTGCGTTTGCGGCATTGTGTGTG
>JAJLUB010000097.1:0-47282 GCA_030564085.1 Nakaseomyces uthaithaninus
GTTTCTCCCCCCCCCCCAGTCGCCCTGTGCAGTAACACCGGCAGGCCTGATTACCCTTCCGGGCTGAGCCTTTGTTTACACTCGCATCCCTGCATTGCCGAAACGGGCATAGGCCCTTCCCTGCGCAGATGGCCCCCCCCCAAAGAGAAAGTCCACTCAGAAATAGCTGCACCGTCTACCCTAGATACGCAGGCGTGGCCTTGGGGGGACCCATCCTCCGCTGTCTGCGTCCCCATGGCTGCCCCTGCACAGCGAGGAGAGCAGCCCTCGTCCAGGCATCAGCGCTATTCTCTCCCCTTGTGTGCTGCAGTGCTGTGCCGTTGCAACTGCAGCGTCTTGGGAGCCCTTCTTTTCCATGCCGATGCCCTTTCTCTCTATTGCCATCTGCATAGTGCTTGCCTGGCTAAACAAACAACTTCCAAACCAATACGCAATAGTCTTCACGACCGGGATACAAATAGAACACACCTTTGGACCTTTCTTCTTCCCATGGCGTAATCCTCCCCCCTCCGATTCCTTCATTCATCTGAAATTAATTTAAATTTAATTTAATTTCATTTCATTTCATTTAGTTTTATTATAATTCTTTTCCCACCCCCCTCCTACATCAACAAGTCAAAGACTTTATAAAAAGGACCTTCTTATTAAAATTTCGGTTACATCTCTCTCTCTCTCACTCTCCATACAATCCCAGTTTGAATATTAAAACAAAGTACAACGATTTGTGGATAATTTTTTAATAGTGGAAAAATAAAAATACCATTGAATAATAATTCTTGAAAAAAACAAATTAAAATATCAAAAAAAAAACCATAAATTAGGATTTCCCACACCAACGTATTTCCGATTCAAAAATGCAATACAAAAGGTTTGTAAATGCTATTATATGCCTGTTCATAATGGGTGCAGGTGTTTTGTCATTCTTTTTAATCCTGTCAGGTGCCCGTGATGGCGGTACGCTGAAGAACTTCTACTGGTTCGAGGCCAACACAGACGGCTTCAACGACGCCCCAGCAGTCACCAGATGGTACAACTACATGTACTGCGGCTACGAGGACCACCACACCTACGACTGCAGCAACAGAGGTGCCGACAAGCCTTTCTCTCCCAAGGACAACTTCGGAGAGTCAGAAAACATGCCAAGAACCTTCATCGACAAGAGAAAGACCTACTACTACTTGTCGAAGGTCGGCTGGGCCATGCTGCTGATCTCTCTGTTCTTCACAGTCATCGCTATCGTGCCGGTCTTCATGAGCGTCTTCCTGCAAAAGAAGTCCGTCTCAGTGGTGTCCTGCTCTTTCTGCTGGATCTCTTGGTTCTTCATCACCTTGTCCGCATGTCTGTACACCGGCTGTTACGCGAAGGCCAAAAAGGCCTTCCACCACGATGGCAGACACGCAAAAATGGGCGCCAAATGCTTCGCATTCATCTGGACTACCGTCTTCTTGATGATGGTCTGCTCCATCTGGACCTTGGTCGACGCCGTCACTCACAAGAAGGAGGCCTACCAATACAGAACCACTGAAGTCTACTCCGAAGGAGAAGTAGTAAACCCAGCTGTACCAGAGGTTGAGCAGCAGCACACCCGTCGTACCTTCTTCACGAAGTTGAGAAGCAAGAAGAAGGTCGAAACAACCCCTGCTGGTGGCGTGGCTGACATCGAGTCACACGAAAAGACGGACATGGATCAATCTTCCTGAGTCCAAAGGATAAAAAAAAAATTGAATAATGCGAAAACCGCAATCAATTTTCTTTTTCTTCATTTTTTGTCCGTCTATTCATCCAAACTAAACCAGTGATAATATCAAAATTATCAACAGCTTTTTATATTCCAGGTTGTAACTTTATCTTCCCTATCTTCACTCGGGAAGAAAAAACTACAAAATTTTAAGAGAGGAGAGAATTGGTCTAATAACACTACTACTAACCACTTATCTGCTACTTGTTGTCTTTTCTATTTTATTTCTACCACAACCTTTATTGCTGGAATCTCATTCGCATCGCATCTATTTCCCCTTTAATTTTTACTTATTTACACTAATTTTTTTTTGCCCTTTCAAGTTTCACAAAATTTTATTCTTCAAAATACCCCAAGCTGCTTTACTTCAAGGCTTAATTGTATTTGCAACGTCAGAAGTGGTGTTTCTCCCATTACTTTGGTTGACAGCATGATATGGAGTTGTTTTCAGATCGCGATATGATACATTACAGCATAAAGGAAAATAAAATGAGAAGAACAACAAGCATTACAACAGTGCCTGTGAATTTATTTCACAAAAACTTTTTTATTTTTACCTTTACTATTATGCTAACATTTTATCGTTATTGTTTACGAAGATTCTCAGATAATTACTAATATAATAATTCTAATTCAACAAAATCAATTTTAATCTTTCTTTACCACTCTCTCTACCACTCTCTTTCTAAGCTACTGCTCATTTTTTCTTCAAAGTTGTGTCCCTCAAACAATCTATTTGAAGAAAAAACCAATCGTTATGCCTTTTGAAGCGTCACGTTATTGGCCCGCTAATATAAGAATGAACTCAAAATACAACAGTACCCAATTATGACAAGGAACTTCCAATTTTATCGAACTCAAGTACTAACGATTGCAAAATAATCATAACAATAACAAAAACAAAACTCGGGTTGGCAGTCACTGAAAGAGAAGAGGAAGGGAGCATGAAGTAGAAAATTTTGATAACTTAAAATTTCCTGCTTGATATATATTTGTGATTAATTCTTTGAAGTTATATCAGCGCAAAGGAAATGGAATTTTGCCAAAATTTACTGTTTACTCTTGTCTTCTAACACTCTAATCTCTAGTTAGTGATTATATCGACCTCTGTTTTTGTTTTACGTAAAGATTGTTTCATTATTTATTATTCTATAGTTTGATGAGTTTCAAGAAACCCACGGCTGATGCGTCTGATAAAAGTGAACGCAACAATAACCAAGATTCTTTAGCCATGGGTAACAAACCATTTGAAAAAGTGGACCCGACTGACATGGCTAACGATTCTAAGTATGTTGATTACTTCGAAGAGCAAAGACAAAAGGCAAAAGCATTTTCCCACAGTACCACTAAACCAGTGACTTACAATATCGCGGTTTCTGATGAATCTACAGTTCCTGGTTTGTCGAAGAACAACAGAGCAAAACCAGATGTGGCACAAGAGAAGAAGAGAAGCAAGAGTTTAAGTTTGGGAAACATTACCAATCCATTTAGAACACGCAGTTCGTCATTGCAAAACAAACCTAAAATCCAACAATCATTCAAGGGACCCTCAGATGAAAGAGACAACATGATTGTAACAGGGCTGAATGCCAACAGCGTAAACATTCGCCCGGGCGTAAGTGTTGCAACAAAGGATATCAATGCTATGAATGCGAAATCAACAAACAACCAACAGGCTTTTGGGAAATTCGTTGACCGCGGATCTTGCCCCGAAAGAGGTAGAGCGCCTAGAAATACTCATCATGAAACATTAGATCCTTTAGAAGTGCATGATAACTTATATACCATACCACCTGTTTCTGAGAATCCCAGTAAAGATAAGGATGCAACTTCAAAACTCGGTTCTTCACCTAACAAGCGCGTATCATTTGATGAAGGCGCCAATGGAAATAAAACTGATGATCCAGTTAAGAGAAAGAACTTTAATGATGACTCACATGAAGCTGATATGATGAGAAGAAAGAGTTCATCGATTGAAGAAGTCTACAAAACAACGAAAGGTTATGATGACTATAACAAAAATCAAGAGATTCCATTATCTACTATTGCTGGCACTGTTGGTGGTGATGAATCTTTAATTGATGAGTTTAATAGAACATTGTCAAATAAGAAAGATACTTCAACAGGCAAAGCTATGGCTTTCAATACACCCCCACTAAGTAGTCAGGAAGTGGAAAAGGTGAATCGCATTTCTAATCCCCAAAGTTTGGACCCTGTTGTTATGGATAATGATCCAGCCATCGCTTCGCAAATGAAAACTATGAACGATAGCACATCACAAAATTTGAAACATCATAATGATGATAGTGAACCTCGCAAAAGTCTAGTTAATATGTTTGATAACATAGAGGGTTCAGAGAAACATATGTTTCAGAAACAGAATGTGAACCCAAATGAGCTTGATATTTCTGAGGTCAGTAAGAAGCCAACTGATGATTCTTATTCAAATGTTAAGCCTAGGGTCAATGTGAATACGAATTTCTCTACTGAGAGCAAATCTGCTTCCACTCTTGATCCATCTGTCAAGAGACAAGCTATTAAAATGATGAATAATCCAATTGATACAGAGATTGGTAGAAATGAAAAGATGTCCTCTCTGAAGAAAGAAAATGATGATATGTATGTGGGAAATACTATTAAGAAGATGGAAAATTCAGCAGATCAAATGACTGGTGGAAATGAAAAAATTTCTGCTACGAACAAAACTGAGAAAAACATTGACGACAAAATCTCAGAAGGTACCAAGAAGTCTTTATTGACATCTCGTAATGAAAATGAAATACCACAGTACAGAAGTTTGATACCAGGAGAAACACCAAATACATCTACATCAGAAAAAGGAAATCATGGATCGAAGATTTCAACTCCGCAGAATAAAAATCTGCTAGCAGAGTTGCCACAGGGAAGCAATCTAATTGAATCAACTGCCGATGAGCCTGAGAAAGCTGCATTTGCTCAATCCTCTGGAAACAAAGATAGTGAACATGTTGAGGACAGATATTTGCAATCGTCTGTTTTGTCTCCTGAAAGTGGTAATGGACAAAAAGATGTAGGTATCAAAGGTAAGCAAGCTACCACAAGCGACTACCAATCCGATGGTCTCACCGATTCTGTTGCTTACGACCGTGGCCGTAAGGTTACAAGAACCGTTCCGAATGATGATTCCTAT
Organism: Nakaseomyces uthaithaninus; assembly: GCA_030564085.1. Classification (NCBI taxonomy): domain Eukaryota; kingdom Fungi; phylum Ascomycota; class Saccharomycetes; order Saccharomycetales; family Saccharomycetaceae; genus Nakaseomyces; species Nakaseomyces uthaithaninus. The sequence goes on from JAJLUB010000097.1 coordinate 4,908, forward strand.
GGTGAATTGAACCCAATAAGACAAATGAACATATCAGAACCCAAAGACAAAGAAAATGAAGAGTTTGTGAAGCGCCAGATGGGGAAGTCACGTAGTCATCACACCTCCGGAAACATCAACCCAATCAAATCGATGAATATTTCCGAACCAAAGACAAAAGACGCCGAAATGTATGTTCAGCGTGAAATGGACACCGGCAAGAATGACTTCAAGAGCCACAACGCTCTAGGATCCATGAACGTAGCGGAACCCGGTTTTTCTGAGAGGAATAATGGTAGTGATGACTTGAATATGGCTACAAAGAAACAGGCACCGCTATCATTGGCAGTGAACCATTCTGAAGCGACGGGAGAACCTTCTTTGAGCTCACGTCGTAGCCTAAAGAGCGAAAATCTTGACGATCTGGACAGACCCTTGGGAAAGTACCGCTCCAGTCACCGGAGCGACGAACAACACACGGGCAATTCTCCCACTGGCGAGCACAACAACTTGAAGTACCACAATAGCTTAGTGGACCCCAGTGTCCCCACATACGGAGCAGTGTCTGCAGGGGCCAGAGGAGATCACCTGATTGCCGGCAGCCCAATGAACTACAATTACCAAAGCAACAAACACACCAACCTCAAGGATGCCACTCCAAGATCGTCTGCCACCACCAAGAGGCAGACAGGGACAAGACATACAAAGCAAGACAAGAGCAAGGTAGCTACCCAGTAGAAACATTTCTAGGCTCCTTGTGCAAGTTTCTTCCATTTGTATCACAAATTCATATTCGCACCCATACATATAGTAAAGTTTTTATAGTTTTTTATATTTTTTGTATCTTTTATATTTAGTTTCACACTCTCTGACGTATGTACCAAGTTTTTCCCTTCATAATGATACCTTTTGAAACCAAAACCACCCATTTCAAAGAATCTGCACCTTTTGAAGTGTTCTTCTAGAAGGACAGCGTGTATCCATCACCCGGGACGGGAACACCCCATACGCACAACACGTACAACAACCCAACGTGTACTCCTCACCCACCCCTAACGAGTTTCGAACCGAAAACCTAAAACACTATCCCGTAATACGTACATCACATGTCATGTTTTTATTCACCATTCTCTCACCGGGTAAGCGTTGTTCCTCACCCACTGAAGACCGCGCAGGAAGTTCCACCCCGAGGGGGGCCCGTCCCTCTCACAACACCCCGCAGGAGCACCGGGACATGGCGTGCGCAGGTGCCCGCTTTGTTTGGATTTTGGTACGGGCCTGTCTGTGCTATCACAGAGACACGAGCGAGAAGGGCACACACAGACTATGGCTCTCTCTCTCTCTGTGTGTGTGTAGTGTCCTGTCTCTCTCTCTGTGTAGTGTCTAGTGTCCCGTATCTCTCTCTGTCTATGTCTCTCGTAAACTCCCCGTGCCCAGCAAAGGGAAAACCCCAAACCTTTCTCACCATTGCACAACCCACATGGTTGGAGTCTAGCTTCGAGCACAAGAGCGTCTCGTGGAGCCATACGGGGAGGTTCGAGCTACAGAACTGACAACGGTAAGGCAAGATTCAAGAGAGCTGCTGGGAGAGAGAGAAAGAAGTCCCAAAAACCAGCACGGCGACGCGTTGTTTCTTGAGTTTTGGCATAACAGGAACAAGGAAAGATCGCCTGTTACACTATTCATTTTACTGGTACTTCCCACCTGTCGATAATCAAATCACGGTTTGTCCCAAGCTTGGCTTGATTTCTAACCCCGCCACCCCCAAGAAAACTTGAGAGATTAAAATAAAGGAAAAGAGAAAGCCGTATTGACTCAACAGCTATTTTCAAGCGATGACAACTGAACCTGACTATTTCATGCATCTGGGCTCCCAGACAGGCATGCACGCGCACCCTGTGTCGCCCACTAATAGGGCGGTGGCGGCACTGAGCAGTGCGATCCAGGACGCGGCACCCACAGAGGCTGACGGCTTCGCCGGGATGGCAGCACCAAAATCGAGTTACGCGAGCTACGGAAGCCCGCTTCCTGTGGGAGCACCCAGAACCAATACCTCCTCCACGACATCCATGGACAACAGCCAGTCGCCCTTACAGTCCAGCCTCCTAATCGGTCTGAAAGCACACGGCATTGAACAAAACGAAGGCGTGTACTTGCTTATCGCACAGCTCCCGGAGACCGTGACTTTGCGAGAGATATTTTGCGTGTTTGCACTCGCTACCGGAGTGAAGTCGATAGAGCTGGTGTCGAACAAGGAGCTGGCTGATCTGCGGAAAGTCGAAAATACTACTTCTGAGACTACCAAAGTGGCGAAGATTAGATTTGAAGACATGCTGCATCTATGTGAACACACTGCAACCGTGTTTGCAAAACTTAGCCTATATCAGACCCAACTCGAAAGCAAAAATATAAAAGTAGAAATTATGGATTCTACGAATGGAAAGATTATACCTGTAGATGAATTGGTACAGATGTCAGGCGTGTCTGACACTTCTGTAATGGAGATGAATAACCAAAACTACAAAATATCCAACAAGAACTCCGGTCTACGAGTAGATCAGTCATCGCCTTTACAAGCAGCTAACAAGAGACCAAGTCTGATGATGCAGAAGTCACGGTTCTCTTTCGGCGACCCTTTTGCAACAGACGGAACTGAGCAAGCACAACACCTGCTTTCGACAGGAGATACATCAATTAACAATGGTACCGGGTTAGAGAGTAATGGTGCACCATCTTCCCAATCAAGAGACACAGGAAAAGCCTTACTATTGATGGAAAACGATGAAATTAATGACAGTATCTGGGGTACCAACAAGTTGCCATCTACTGTCGATGAGCTTCCCATCTCTAACCTCTCTGTGCAACAACCACTAAATCCAACTGATTGGGGTAACAGCAACTTGCCGGCCTCAAGCGAGTACTTTATTCCACCAGCTAGCACATCGAGCAATCTAAGAACTGGTTCAATTCCACGTCAGGCATCAACTGACCAGTTTTCCCACATGACATTAGCCACAATGGACAGTTTGAATTCTTCGAATAATTTAGGTATCAGTGGTGGTAGTGCAACGACTATTCAGTCTAATTTAGGAAGACCTATAAACCAAACTTCCTCTTTTAGCAGTTTATCTCAACTACCGCCAACCCAAGGAAGCACTGACATGAATAATAATCCTGGAAACTATCGAACTGAGGTATTATTGCAAGAAAATCGCCCTAACATCAATCCGGTAGCAAGTAATCCGATGGTTAATAACTTGCAACAACAAACTAATTTAATGAACAATTCAAATATGCAGAAAGGAATTGGCAATAGAGGCATTAATGCAACTCGTGGGGTTCAATCCAATAATATACCCCCTCCGAGGAGATCCTCCTCACTTGCTCCCACTTCTTCAACAAATAGTTCACATTCAAATATTTCCAATCAAAACGCAATTTCACAGGCAGATTTGTCTCTGCTCGCTAAAGTACCTCCACCAGCAAACCCTGCAGATCAAAATCCTCCCTGCAATACATTATACGTGGGAAATCTGCCTCCCGATGCTGCCGAGCAGGAGTTACGGCAATTATTTTCTTCGCAGGCTGGTTTCAGGAGATTGTCTTTTAGAAACAAAAATAATAATGGTCATGGGCATGGTCCAATGTGTTTTGTGGAATTTGACGATGTTAGTTATGCAACTAGAGCACTGGCAGAGTTGTATGGTAGCCAACTGCCTCGTTCAAATGCTAGCAATAAGGGTGGTATACGTTTAAGCTTTTCAAAGAACCCCTTGGGCGTTAGAAGCTCAAACAATAGAAAAAGTACTACAAGCGTGAACCCATCCTACAATTATTCCACTAACTTTGTTAAAAACTAAATTTTATTCATACTGTTTGTTTTTGCAGATATTATTTTAATTATCCTATCTGTTATCATCGGACGGTTTCTTTTTTTTTTTTTCTATTATATTTGCATAGTTTTCATTACTTAATTTCACTCCTTCAATCAATTTCGTGATAACTGGATGAAAACAGATCGAGCTGTTTCATTTATTTCAGGGTGGAATCACCTATTTCAATGACAGACCCACTCCCCATTTTTCTTACAAACTGTTTCAATATCTTTGTTATTACTTAATCAGTTCCCAATGTTTGCAGTTAAAGTGATAGAGCCAATTCAACTGTTGTTGTATTTTGTTGTTGTTTTTTTAGCAATAATAGAGCATTTGGAAATAAATCGAATCAAAACTAAAATCGGGTAATAGTCCGTAAAAGAATTGTCAATTCTCATAATTTTTGAACTACCGCTAACTGTTTATAATCTGTTAAATTAAGCTATATAGGTATTTGTATTATTAATCGCATTTTAAAATATTACATTTTGCAAAATAATATGTAGAAAACCCAAGAAGACGTCAACTCCTGTATACAATTGCCTATCATTCTTTATATTATGTGAAATATCTTACATTTAGATAACTTTGACGTACAGTATTTTAACTATTGAAAGACTACTTTAAATAATGATCATTAACGACCTGATGCAATTGATGCGAGGTCATTATAAGTATCCCCTCTCTTTATGCTAACCTGAGGGGAATTGGTCACATCTGATGAAATCATACGTTTTTCTCTAAGTTTCAGTTCATGTGCTTTTCTTTCCAATTCCTGTATTCTTTTCTGTAGTTCTTTTGCTGATTGTGCTTCCAATTCCTCCAGTTTCTGTTGCTTAGCTAGTAATCTTTCGTGCCTCAAAACATACGGCACAGTTTCCGATATATTCCTTAATTGACTTCTTTCAGGAACAGCACCGAAGGTTGATACTGATGTACTAGTATGGATACTTGTGTTGTTGTCATGTGAAATATCAGCTACAGTAGAGTCATTACCTTGAGATATTGATGGTGATATGGGTAGGTTTTGGTATGATTTGATCTGTCCGGTCTTGATAAGAGACTGGAAGTTGCTTAAACTTGGAACAGTCGATTGTCTCTTGAATACAGTTTCAGAATCCATGGAGACGTCACCTTCTTGATATTTCCCATTTGTGACAGAAGAAAGTTTATCGGCACGATAATTTTCATAAAGAACATTTTGTGTTGTGTCTTTGAATTCTTGTAAATGAGAGCCAAAGAGAACATTTTTGAGCATTTTTAAGTCTGAAATATCATCGTCATCGATTAAAATAGATCCCCATGGATAGTTTCTTACAAATCTACCTTGATCGTCCTTCTGATCCGAACAAATAGTAGCGAAAGGTTGCAAGGAAGCCAAGAATTCGTTTTCTTCTATAGTTTGTTGGTCAAGATCGAAGTCTTGAGCGGATGGATCAGTTAAGTCCAAATCAAATTTGTAGATGGGGATGTTGTATCTCTCAATATCGTTTCTAATTTGCTGTTTGAAGTGCTTTAGTTCCTCTGGAGAAAAGGAATCGGCCTTAGATATGATAGGCAAGACATTAGTATACTTTGTCAATGTTTTCATTAGTTCGATATCTAGTTCCCGAAGACCATGGCCAGTGTTTTCGACGAAGTAGAGGGCAATGTGAACTCTAGTGTCCTCAAATCTAGGGTTTCTTCTGATCTTAGTCTCTTCCGCGAGCACTGTGTCAAATTGCTGTTTCAAGAATAGATCAATTTCTGTGGAGCAAATCGAATTGTCCAAGTTTTCGTTTATTCCCAACGTCATGATCAGGTTCAGCAGTATCGTGTCGATTTCGCTATCGTTGCCTGCAGGATCGCTGTTATTTGAATGTATCTCGAAGGATGTTGATGTAATAGCAATACCCGAGTCCTGGATCTGCGTTGCTGGATTGAACACCTGATCAAAGTCGCCCTCCTTAGTAAGGTCCAACAAGTTCTCCATGGACTGTGAGGGCAAGCCATTGTTAGAGTTATACGAGATGATCTTTGTAGGTTTTGTGATAGTCAAATACTCATTGGTGTTGTGGTTGAACTCCTGCAGCCCGCCATTGTACTTGTGTTTGAACAGGTTAGACTGCAGCAGGTTGTTGGCAAACGTCGTCTTACCGGTGCCAGAAGGCCCGCACAACATTATCGAGTACACTGTACCACGCTTGTGGTGCTTGTCCTTCCTGCGGAACAGGTTTGCAGGCATAGAAGGCGAGTCCATCTCAGTAAGCTGTATGTGTAATGCACTGTTGTGTAGGGGGACGGATATAATTGTGTGCGCCGGACCCAGTGGTATTAAAGACCAGTTTTCAAAAGCGTCTCACTTATCTCGATAACTCTTGGCACTGTTCCACTTATAGATGTAACTTTGATTAGTGAAGACAACAACTACAAGGGCTTTTCAGAACACTCAGCTAGCAATTGCGGGCATCCCTGGTTGGACAAGCATTGATTCATCCAAAGGTTGCAGTTTTGGTGAAAGAACACGGGAAGGAGACGTGGACGCGTGTTAGTGCCAGGAATTCACAACCAGCACACAGAGATAGGTGCAGGCTTGAGACGGCACAGCTGGGGCAATTCTTGGGAGCCCACAGACGAGATGCCACGCCTGAAGCAAGAACTTGTATACGTAGTGGGTGAGTGTGCACGTGGGAAAGACTTTATGTGGTTAGGACAGTACATAGCAATTGGAGCAAGGACATAGAGCCGCATACGTAGCCAGCTGGTATGTGTGTTTGTGCTAGTATATATCTTCGGCCTCAGTGAAGCTTTATAATACACTTCTCCGCTAATCACCCCAATTTTTAACGTTTTGGTCGCAGCGGGAGGGGCCAGCTCATATCAAAAACGGATCAATAAAGGAATGGGGTAGCAAAAAACACACACACACAAAATAGCAAACAAGTTGTCATACCCTACGGCAAAGCATGCCACACAGAAAAATAGTATAATACGAAATCCACGTGTATATCAAAACGTACGCATCAGCACATGCCAGAATCACATGCCCGGGTCACATGCTGTGTCGTATGAAGCCATACAGCAACGGCGAGGTAAAGAAAGTGCTGTGGGGGGGGGGGGGCAGAGGCACACCGCGCTCGAGCGCTATGAGCTCTGTGAACTGAGATGGAGTGTGAGTTTGCAGGTTGTGCGGGGTGTTCTGTGTGTGTGTGGGGGTGGTGGGATGAGGTTCAGAGCCATCACCCCGGGGAGAGGGCCTCGGGGAGTGAAGTTAGCTATGAAAATTGAAAAATTAGAAAAAATTGCTCCTTCTATTGAATGAATTGGAGCCATCGCTGGTTCTATACGTGGGAGCTGGAAGACCTTGACCCAACATAACACTCTAATTGGAGTTCTGCGCGGACAGTCCCTGGAGTACTGTGCTAACAAAGTTGGAGCGTCGCGGTGCATAGTGAATTTGTTTTGCTAGTGTGCAGTTGAAAAAAACTTCTAAGGTCTCTCTCTTCACACAAATCGATTTCAGTTTTCCACTTCCCCTGCAGAATATACTGCGACGATAGCAAGAACGGGTATTGATTCAGGAATTGATATCCAGCACATAAAGACAGAGCAGAAGCGAGGGGTGGCTCATTACAATTTGGAGAAATTAAGACGTGCAGAAGGAGCAAGGCGATTCCCTGCTCCATAGAGCTAGAATTATCAGTGCATCACCAGCTCTCAAGAACGTGAAAAAACAACAAGAAGAAAGACAACTGTCTTTATACCAGCGGTGTCACTTCTAATTTACACTCGTTTATTTTGAAAAGAAAGGTATCTACGGGTCCTGTGGATCAGAAATACCAAGTTGATTCCGTTTTATTGGAAACCACTTCCAACAGCCAGTGGTGGAAGGTCTCCACATTTCACAGAATACAACAGCAACACAGAAAGGTGATTGTGCCTCATTGCGAAATCCCTGTTTGCAAAAAGCGATTTCAATAAATACTCTAATCCATTCATGAGGGGTGTGCTAATATCCACATCAAGAGAAGAGAAAGCGAATAATGGACGAGTTTCATCTGGATCTGTTCCTGCTATGCGCATTCCAACTGATTATAAGTGGTGCACATACAGGTCACAACCAATATGGCTCCCTACTGCCGGACAACTCCCCAAATTCAATACACTCCAACATAACAAACATCACAACACCTTTATTCAACAATGACAATCCGGGGAAAATTGATGACTTATATCTGCGGTCAATTTTCATTAAGATATACAATATCTTAACCAACACCAGCTCCTCATCAAACCTACTAAGGGTTTTTCTTTCGGGATTGAGTGACTCAATCGAAGGCGATTACCCAAATGTGCTATATCGTAGGTTTTTAATGGTACGAAAGAGCCTACAGGACAACTACCCAGCCTCAAAGTACAGTCAATTCTTCACACCAACTGGTGAACTCAAAGATTATGAAATCCTAAGTAAGAACAGAGTTTGGACTACTATGCAAAATTATATTCTTACCTTATATGATCCCGTTAATGACAAAATTTTACCTTCCAAATCCCTCACTACAAACAATTCCCCAAGAAGACAACCTTCAAATACAAATTTTGGTAATTTTAGCCAACCGAATGCAGGATCGTTGTACACAAATGTTAATAGTGGCAGCAACAAGGATCTGGGAAATTATGCTGTGCACATGAATAATAACAAATCACTAAATGGATACTATACTCAACCAACAAGCCCGACACCTAATGACTTCTCCATCAACTTCAATATACCGGGGTATACAGCCAACAATGCTACCACGGAAGATTTTGAATCTGCGATGGCCGATATTTTACAGTTTCCAATTAATTCTCCCAATGATACGAAGGTCAAACGAGCGTCAAGTGTTCTGAGATTAGTTTCAGCAAGTAATGTTCCCCTTGGGATCGATGATTTACAAAAAAATGTCCTTGAGGAGATGAAAACCCAGTACAACAAACGAATAGCCCAAAGTGATGAAAAAATCCATTCTCTTGAAAAGGAGTTGGACCAACAAAGACAAGAAACCCTCTGGCTTAGAAAACTTTTGTTGGAAGCAATGGGTGACATAAGATCCACTTTAAACGACATGCGACACCAATGACATAGACGCTTTCATCAGTTGTTAATTATTCAAATCATTCATATGCCAGAATATTCATTTCTGGAAACACAAGCAACAATGTTTCTTACTGCAATTATCTCCACTACCATTTCATATTCCTACTGCTACAGAAACAAGACAATAATGAAGATAATATTCACCATAGTCATCCAACTGCATCTACTAGGTGCTATTATGCATTTTTTTTTCAAGTTTACTTTTTCCCACACCCTATCCTTTACTTTATTTACTTAAATATAGTTTTTTTTGTTTACAGATACAATGGATAGAACAATCTTATAAAGTCACGTCCCTGAACTTCCTAATTGAAATAAAATTCCCGGATATTGCAATGTTTTTAACTAGTTTTTACTTCCCTTTGGTAAATTATTATTGGCCAATAGATTGATCAAAAGAGCTGGATTAGAAATCACGTTTCCGACTCGTAATACCAAAGAGAAAAGCCTATACTATCTACACACTAAGGCCGCTCCCAACAGGAGGCTATTGCCTTTTGGGCTTAAGAGACTCAAATATAACTGAATAGTCGTACCATTATTGAATTTTACAATCATATCTTCCCAAATTGCTCATTTCTACTGTGCATTATCTTTAACTATTTCGCGGAGAAAGACCCGTTCATAACTTTGGGAACAGCGAAGCGAACATACAGTGGCAGCCAAAAATTTTTTCAGTCCGGCCCAACATTTGCAGCGGGGACTCGTATTATAGAACCTACCAACTATTGACCTGCCAAATATCTTGAATATGATCTTGGACAGGCACCTTCTTCCTTTCTGGTAAAGTTCTGCTCTACAGTTTTCAGTTTCAGGGCAAGAACAGTACTAAAAGAAGAGATAATATACCATGTCTGAATGGAAAGTTGACCCAGATAATCGTAGAAGGCTGTTGCAACTGCAGAAAATCGGTGCGAACAAAAGATGTGTTGACTGCAATGCGCCAAACCCACAGTGGGCTTCTCCCAAGTTTGGTATTTTCATCTGCTTGGAGTGTGCCGGTACACACAGAAGTCTTGGTGTCCATATATCCTTTGTTCGTTCTATTACGATGGACCAATTCAAACAGGAGGAGTTGGTGAGAATGGAAAAAGGTGGGAATGAGCCATTTGTTGAGTACATGAAAAGCCACGGCGTCGATATGACTCTACCCCATAAATTCAAGTACGACAACCCTATAGCCCAGGACTACAAGGAAAAGCTAACTTGCGAAGTTGAAGGTCGCGAATTTGTGGAGCCTGAGCACCCTGATTTCGATCCTAAAAATCTAGGAAAGAAGGATGCTGCAGTTCCATCTGCAACTGCTGCAGCTAGTATCACATCAGATGTGTCCAGTCGACAGAGTACCCCTATCGAGTCACGTAGAAGTACAAATCTACCTCAACAAGAGAAGAACGAACAGTATTTCGCACAACTAGGGAAGAAAAACCAGGAAAAACCAGATCATCTACCTCCTTCTCAAGGTGGTAAATACCAAGGGTTTGGTAACAGTCCGGCCCCAACATCCCAAAATAATAGTACTCATTCTAACACCATGAGTCTGGAAAACCTACAAACAGATCCCGTTGGAACATTGTCGAGAGGTTGGGGTCTATTCTCTTCTGCTGTTCAAAAATCTTTTGAAGATGTAAATGAAACCTATATCAAACCTAATGTTCAACAATGGAACAGTGGTGAATTATCGGAGGAGACTAAGAGGGCAGCAGCTCAGTTTGGTCAGAAATTCCAGGAAACCAGTTCATATGGTGTTCAGGCCTTCAATTCATTCACCAAGCAGTATATCACTGGTGAGGAGGATACATATAACCAAGGCAATTACGCCAAACTAACTTCAAAGAACAATGGCTCTTCAACTAATGGTTCCAAGGATAATCTTCTGGGTAAGGAAAAGAAGAAGGCTCCACAAGCGGGTGAAGATGAATGGGAGGAATTCTAATGTCTATATACCTGACTTTGGGCTAGAAAATTAACATTTTCACCATTTCGGAATGTTGACAACTAACAACAATGTCCATGGAAACTGTGTACTCCCCTTGTTTATAATGGTTTCACCATGTTGACTTTATAGATATGACTACTGTTTTATATTTCAGTTATAGTTATAAACTCCGACAATAAATTTTTGTGAAATATACAGCAAAATTTGATCCGCAATTGGCGGTATTTTTCAGTGACTGAATACAAGATGCTATGAATTTGTAATGCTAAATACTGCAAAGAAAGATCAATTGCTTCTGAATCAAAATTCTAAACTTACCAAAGTTTTGAAACAAGATTCAATTCACTTTAAGTGCTCTTCATCGAAAACTATTCCATATTGTTGTCCAAAAACTAATTGCAAATAAGAGATAGACAGATGCTATATGGCTATCCACCAACTTTTTTCTAAATAACAAAGAAAAATAAAAGCAACACAGCTAAGCTGGGAATAGACTTAAAGGTTGATGCAGAGAACCCTTTCTTTTTTTTACCTTAATCAAGATGCATGCAAGGCAGCTCCATATACTGAACACCAATATATTTCTCTAACAGGAAATATAATTTCGCCAAAAATAATTATAATCCAGGAACATAGATAATCTAATTTCCCCATGTGAGGATTAGAAGCTGTCTCCTATATTGCGTATATCATTTACCATTGTTTGTGTGGTTCATCGCTTTTTTAGACTTTTCGCGTCTGAGCTGCATAAATTCACTGCCTCTATGTAGCACAAACCTTACATTCCCTTCGTGACGATCACATTGGAGCGAAGTTTAAATTCCTTACAGACAATTACTATTTGATAATCTCAATGCTAACTTTATTTTGAAAGCCTCTACGATATGTATTACTAACCTTCAATCTTTCACGTTGAAGCTACGTCCCTTTGTTAAAAACATTTTCGATGGACAATCGCAAAATGTTAAAACTGACTCATTTGCGTAAATGTAGAACGGCAACGTAGGAGATCTTATTGAATAGAAATTTTGGGCTCTTTCTATCCGTCCTTGTTTCTCCAAAGCCTCAAAATGGTATGAAGAAACACCAGCTAACTAACAAAAGCATACTCCTCACGAAGTACAAATGGGCACAAATCATACCAAATACCATTGTTTTTCCTATTTTTGAGAGTACCAAATCAATTAGTCCACTGGTATGTTGATAACCGCGTTTTCAATAACTCCTACGTAATTATAAGCTGCCAAGTGATCCCAGTTCTACATCGAGATTACTATCAGAGTGGTGCACTGTTGCAGAAAAGCTAAAATAATAATCAATGCCAATAACTATTTACAGATCGGTCCGACTTGAAACTTTGTTTTCCTGTTATTCCACCTCAAAATTTACCACTTGAAATATGAATCATCAACACGCGACTGGAATACGTAGTTTTTATTTTTTGAATGCGTCATCCAAGTACTCTTAGAAACACCAAAATTTTATTATTTGTACACCTTCAAAAATGAAATATATCGTTCTACATTGAATAGTGTTGAATGTTTAAAAAACTTATATTTACCAAACCTGAATCCATATATTTGGCGTTACTGGCGCCTATTAAGAGAAACCACGAAATAAAACTCTAAAAAAGAACATAATGATAACAATAATTCAGACGCCAAATTCACGATATAATATATATCAAAACGCGATTTGGTTCTGCAATTTTTGCGGAATGAATATCAATTACAAGAACTTATAGAGGAGATTCTAAAATATTTCATGGACACCTTTCTTTGTTTTGGTATATTATGCAAAGAAATACTATTCTCTTTTAGCAAATGTGAATATTGGCACCTCTATCCCAAAATATATAAATACCAGAAGAAAACTTGATTAGTTGATAGACAGGAGTACGGTGTTGTTGAAGAGTCTGTTATCACTAACCTCTCTTTTTAATGGATATAGCTTCAACCATTGTCAGTGATAATACAGATTGTCAAATCTAACAATATCTAGGGTATTAATATTATCAAATATGTTTGACAAAGATACTGCAGTTATCTTGGCAAATGGTGATATAAAAAAAGTTTCGGAGTTGACTGTCAATTCTGCCATCATGTGTGAAGATGGAACAATATCGAAGGTGATTAAACTGAGTAAACAATCTCATACGGTATATGAAATAATCCAAAAAACAAAACATCGTGCAAATGAAGGCGAACCGGGAAGAATGGACCCTAAAAGGAGAACGGTATATCAGCGCCTGGGATTCAATTGTACGGCATCTCATATTTTAACGTTGCGGGCGCCATCTATACCTTGCCTGGAAAATAGTCCCAAAAAAACAAATATTACTGTCAGATGGAGATGTCTGGAGCAAGTATTAACAACTGATGGAAGGTTAATTCTAATTCCAAAAAATCACCATAAATTATTTCCAAAAACTCAAGAGGGGTTCTCCCAAGCTGAAGCATTTATGGAGGAAAAAAGGTTATTGCATGGTGATAACATAGATTATGAAATCGCTGTTAGAGATTTAGACTATTTGGATGCACATATGAGAGTCACCTCCTCGATTAGATGTAGTCCTCTTTTAGTAGGTAATGGTATTCTTTCAAACTATCTATCTGGGCAACCTCATTTGGTTACTCCTTCTATCACATCTATGGCATGGTTACTAGGCTTATGGATTGGCGATGGTACCACAAAAGAACCTGAAATTACAGTCGATAGCCTAGATACATCACTTATGAATAGTCTTGTCGTATTAGGTCGTCAATGGGGATTATATCCTACCTATAAAGATGAAAAGGTTCCATTGCGGGCAAAGCATGTGAGGTTATATTATGGAAATGAACCTGAAGAAAAAAGAAAGACAAGAAACCTTAGAAAAAACAATCCATTCTGGAATACGGTGTTAGCTCTTGGTTTCAAAAAAGACATAAATGGAGAAAAGAATGTACCACGATTCATGTGGACAGAAGATATTGAAGTTCGAGAAGCTTTTTTAGCTGGACTTATTGATTCTGACGGATATGTCGTTAAACGAAAAGAAAACCCTGATGTCTACAAGGTATCTATCCAAACCGTATATGCCTCAATTATGAGGGCAATAATTCATATAGCAAGATCATTAGGTATATCTGCAACGGTTACTACAAGATCAGCTCGACCAGAAATTATTGAAGGAAGACTTGTACAGTGTCAATTTACTTACGATTGTAATATTTCTGGGTCATCGCCTTTACAGAATGTCTTGTCATACTGCCGAAGTGGTCATAAAAGACGGATGCAACCAAGTATTGTTATCCGTGCTCCCCAATATGTTGGGTTTATTGACCAAAAATTATCAGAGACTGAGGTTATCGGTATTCACCTGGAAAAACCCCGAAAAATACTTCTAGCAAATAATGTAGTGGCTCTGACATGTGAAAACGTTTGCATGAACGAAACAAATATTTGCCCGTCTACAAAAAACCTTAAATACTGTGTATCTTGTCCTCGATCTGGTGTGAGATACTTCTATAGAGATTGGACAGGAAAAGCTCGTGTTTGCGGGCGTTGTTATGGTAGATATAAATTCAGTGGCTACAGATGTCTCAACTGCAAATATATACCAGAAGCAAGAGAAGTGAAAAAATCCAAAATGAAGGGCGAAGAATTGGGGATCGACCCATGTGGTGCTCCTGTCCGTGGCTATTGTTGTCCACGTTGTTGTGGCATTCTAAAATTTGACGAAATTCGTGGGCCTTCATCTATAGCCAGGAGAGCGATGCTAGTTTAGCATCATATCTCTCAATACAAACTAGAAAAAAAAATGTAGACAATTATTTTATGAAAACATGTGATATTTTATTTCCCTTTAACTATAAATAAGATACAAAAGTTCCGAGAGGATGAGCAACAAAATGATAAAGAAATTATGAAATTGAATTTTTAATCAATTTTAACGAGAGGACATAGCCTTAGTGACAACTCTCTTCAAACCAACCTCAGCCTTTCTGTATTCATCAGTGGAAGCATCTTCAATTTGCAAAGCGGCCAAAGCGTCAGCCAAAGCGGCTTCGATCTTAGTCTTAGAACCTCTCTTCAACTTGGAGGACAAGACTGGGTCGGTGACGGTTTGCTCGATGGAAGCAACGTAGGATTCCAATCTTTGCTTAGCTTCGTGTCTCTTAGCGAAAGCTTCATCAGCAGCCTTGAATTCTTCGGCTTGGTTAACCATCTTTTCG
This sequence comes from Nakaseomyces uthaithaninus, assembly GCA_030564085.1. Classification (NCBI taxonomy): domain Eukaryota; kingdom Fungi; phylum Ascomycota; class Saccharomycetes; order Saccharomycetales; family Saccharomycetaceae; genus Nakaseomyces; species Nakaseomyces uthaithaninus. Next base: position 20,037 of record JAJLUB010000097.1, read on the forward strand.
ATGTCTTCAGAGGACAATCTACCGACAGCGTTAGAGATGGTGATGTTAGCGGACTTACCAGTAGACTTCTCGACGGCAGTGACCTTCAAGATACCGTTGGCATCAACTTCGAAAATAGCTTCCAAGACTGGCTCACCAGCTTGCATTGGTGGGATGTTCTTCAAGTCAAATTCACCCAACAAGGTGTTCTCCTTACAGTTAACACGTTCACCTTGGTAGACTGGGAATTGGACGGTGGTTTGGTTGTCACCGACAGTGGTGAAAGTTCTTCTCTTGATGGTTGGGACAGTGGTGTTTCTTGGGACGACAACACCAAAGATGTCACCTTGCATACCGACACCCAAAGACAATGGGGCGACATCCAACAACAACAAGTCCTTGGTTTCGTCAGAGGTAGATTGGCCGGTCAAGATAGCACCTTGGACAGCAGCACCGTAGGCAACAGCTTCATCTGGGTTAATAGACTTTTCCAATTGCTTACCGTCGAAGAAGTCGGACAACAACTTTTGGACCTTTGGAATTCTGGTAGAACCACCAACCAAGACAACTTCGTCGATTTGAGACTTGGCGATCTTAGCATCCTTCAAGACTTGCTCAACTGGTTCCAAAGTGGACTTGAACAAAGCAGCGTTCAAGTCTTCGAATCTGGCTCTGGTCAAAGAAGCTTCGAAGTCCTCACCGTCGAACAAGGAGTCGACTTCGACGGTGGTTTGAGTGACAGAAGACAAAGTTCTCTTAGCTCTTTCAGCAGCAGTTCTCAATCTTCTCAAAGCTCTGGCGTCGTTGGAGATGTCCAAACCAGTCTTCTTCTTGAATTCACCCTTGAAGTGTTCCAACAAGTTGGTGTCAAAATCTTGACCACCCAAGTGAGTGTTACCGGAGGTGGACTTGACAGTGTAGACACCACCAGCGATGTGTAGCAAGGAGACATCGAAAGTACCACCACCCAAATCGAAAATCAAGACGTGTCTTTCCTTGTCAGACTTACCAGCACCTAGACCGTAAGCAATGGCAGCAGCAGTTGGTTCGTTGATGATACGCAAAACGTTCAAACCAGAAATGGCACCAGCATCCTTGGTAGCTTGTCTTTGAGCATCGTTAAAGTAAGCTGGGACGGTGATGACAGCCTTTTCGACCTTCTTACCGATCTTAGCTTCGGCAATCTCCTTCATCTTGGTCAAGACCATGGAGGAGATTTCTTGTGGAGAGAATTGCTTGTTCTCACCCAAGTACTCAACCTCGATGACTGGGGCACCCTCGACATCGACGACCTTGAATGGCCAGGTCTTCATGTCGTTTTGGACAGACTCCTCATCGAAACGACGACCGATCAATCTCTTAGCGTCGAAGACAGTGTTCTTTGGGTTCAAAGCAGCTTGGTTCTTGGCAGCATCACCAATCAATCTCTCCTCTGGAGTGAAAGCAACGAAAGATGGGGTAACTCTGTTACCTTGCTCGTTAGCAATAATTTCAACAGAGGACTCATATGTAGCAACACATGAGTAAGTAGTACCCAAATCGATACCGATAGCACCTTGGAAAACACCGTCAGCCATTGTTAATGATATGTCGTTATTCTTGAGTTTCTTCAATTGCTAAACAGGAATACGAAAAAAAACAAAAAATATATGAAAAACTAAATAAAATATGTCAAAAGCATAATATTGAATGAATTGACAAGGTTAACCGTCGCAAAACGTTGTAACAACTATAACAAAATGCTAGCAAAAAGTGAAAAGTTGGCAAGAACATAAAAAAAAAAAAAATTTTCAATATCCATTTGTTCAAAGCTCATCGCAAAATAAGGTGTAACGCACAGAATTTCCTGTAGAAAGAAAAATTTTTTCAATTTTTGAAAAAAAACAATATTAAAATTTCTGGTAGTAAAAAGAGTGCGGTTTGCGCCGAATTCGTTCAAGACCATAAATAATCATGTGATTTACGTGCGGTGATACCTGATCTTTTAAACGTATTGGTACCATTGGCTTGAAAGGTTAACCTAAGTCGACGTAAACAGGTCCCAAGATTTTTGTTAAAGATGAGTCAGCTATTTCACAGCTGCTTCGAACACAAGCCCTTTCGCCTTTACCCTCCCAATAGGCCAGGGAAATTTCAGCGCACAGAAATAAATGAAATTCTATAATTATCCCTTTCATCTTTTGCATTGTAATGGACATTTTACCTATTATTGGATCCGTAGCGTCAATAATTCACATACCGTAGAGTTAACATGAAGTATTTCCTTGTGCATTCCAGTTTGCGACTCTGGTACAATATGCAATTTTGAAAAAAAAAAAAAAGAATTTAAGTACTATTGTAAATGCTGATGAGATCTATATTTATTTGAAGTCCATTGACTCGTATAAATATTTGGCGGCGTGATAGATAAACATGAACTGGTCCTTCATTTGCACCATTTTCATTCTCTGGGATCGAAGCTGGAGCACGATCTGCTCTATTAAATCTCTCTTATAATCCTTTTCAGGCACCCGCCATTCTTGATATTCTGGAAACTCTGACACATTTTTGAAGTCCTTAGTATCGTGAATTAAATGGTCAAGGGCTATAAATGTTCCCGATCTTCCAACACCTGCAGAACAATGTACGATAATTGGGTTGCCCTTCGAATTCAAGCCATGAGAGTGCTCTGATAGCTTCATGATCGGAACTATCTCTTCAGGCTTACTCATATCCCTCCACTGGTCAAAGTAGAAGTGATGAACAGTCTTCTTTTCCGAACCGCCTGTTAAGGAAAGTTTTGTGTATGTGTAACAATTATCGATACGTTCGTGATCCAAGTAAGTAACAGTCAACTCCTGCCGAAACTCCGATACATCCATGGCTAAGCCGCTTGGCGACTGCGTCTTGGCAGATACAAACGGCACGTCACCTTCCGAGGGCCAATACTTGTAGCACTTTTCTCTATTATATTCCACCAGCGGTGTAACCATCACCACTACTATATCTCCATGAGGACACTCAGTGTAGCACATCTGCCAGAATTGCTGCCACGTCTTCGGTGTGGGCCCCTGTGTGGCAATGTAGTAGCCTGGGTGGATACTCTGATCCGGTACATCCACCTTCACGTACGACGCGTTGATGTAGTCGTTCTGCTTCCTGCGGTCTCTGACCGCCAGTTTGACCCTGTTCCTCTCATAAGGCATGATGTTGACGTACCGGTTTCTCGAGTCATTCTTCTCAAGGATGCTCACACCTAGCGACCACCGCGAACCCTCCTCGCTCACAATCGTGGCCTCCCTGAGCCGCTCGTCCTCCTGGTTCTGGATGAACTTGAACTTCCGCAGCAGCTCGCTGTCTTTCTGCTCTATGTACCAGGGCTTACTCATCTCTCTTCTCTAGCCCACAAAGAACTTCGCCGTCAGACTTTTTTATTTATTGTTAGCTAAGTTTCCGCCACCTGCCTATCCTTCCCTACTTCTTCAACCACCAATAAGCACTGTCCTTGAACTGTTCCCCCGACAATTCCTCTCAAATAGAATCATCCAACGCTGCAGCAGAGACCCAAATGCCAACCACACGCTTGGCAGCCTGCTAAACTCCCAAAGGGCCCTTTACCGGATCCGAGCGCGCCGCAAACCCTCCCCCACACACGCCTAGTACTCGCGCAGCCCGTGTTGTCGCATCCCAAGGCGCGCCCTTCCACGAACATCAAGCCGCATCCCACAGCCCAAACACCGTAACCCCCCGACACGTTACCCTGTACCCGGGCCCTCACCCACACTAAGAGCCATCCTTAGGCACATGCACATGCACTGGCACATGCACAGGCAAAACACTTTCACATGCACAGCACATCGTTGCGTGTAAATTCGGTCTCACGCTCAGTACCAGGCCAACCGCGCTGAGTGTGCGCAGCGATGCCTCGCTGACCGCCATCACACCGCACACCGCGGGTGCCACGGTCTCCGCGGATGTTCTCTGCGAACTACAGATCCTCCTCCCTGCTGCTAGGTTACAGTGGGAACAATGCGCAATCCTCCCCCCCACTCTGTGTTTTCTGCCAGTGTTTCTGTGTAATTGTGCCCGGGTGATCTACGGTTTTCTTCTTCCTGCCCGCTTCCACTGCTGGGAGGATACACGCAGTTCCCGTTTACGCTGGCAGACAGGTCGACTCACTCGTGCGGGCCCCGTGGAATCAGACTCGATCCAGCCAAAATTGAAAAATTTAGCTATTTATTGACTACATTTTTGATTAAACAATGGGCTGATGGGGGGCCATCGGGTATCTTGCTAGTCTGGTTTTTGTGATGCCTTGATACTTGTTAAGCACTGCAAACCCGGCCACACTTCAACTACTGTGTTATTTTTTTTTTGTTTAAAGAATACTGTTTTCTGCGTAGATGCTACCCAGGCAGAAGGACAGGGCAAGTTTCCTGCATCTGGACGACTTGTCCAGAGCATCGCCCTTCTACCAGTCCTCCACTGTCTCCTTGAAAGAGCTCGCCAATAGAGCTGCTGACGCCAGAAGCCACTCCAACCTCGGCGCGGGACCCGCCAGGGGCCCCGCAAGCCCGCTCGAGCACAGAGCTTTTGGGGCGTCTCCGCTGGGCTCTCCTCTCGAAACTCCGCAGGGAACACCGGCGGGGACACCAGGAGGGACACCGCTGGCGGGGCTGTCGCTGGCCCCAACTCCACAGCGTTCATTCACATCGTTCTCCCATGTGCGACTCGACAACCTCGTGAAGGAGAAGCAGTGGGACGAAGTGGAGGATTTCATGCTGGAGGAGCTCAGGGACGGCTACTTCGACGCACTCTACTCTCAGCCCGAGAAGGAGTTCAGAACAATTTCGAACACAGAAGAGGTGCGCGAGAACAACACCAACCTGCTGAAACGACTCTCCAAACAGGTGGTACAGACCTCAAACAACGATCTGTCCGTGCTCAGAACCACTTTCCTCCATGACTTGTTGAACAACATTGTCCCCATTCTCAAATTCTCCCTGTGCTACTTCTGTGCATTCGTGATCGTGACGATACACCCGTCGGGATCATGGATCGGCCACCGGTTCCGGTACTTCCTGCCCATCGCAGCAATCATACACCACCCGGTAAGAAACATAGGTGTCCAGTTGGAGATTTCCATTGCCTCTATTGCAGGTGCAGCTTTCGGCTTGGGCTGGTCCGCATTGGCGTGGTATATATCAACTGCCACAGCACCAACTGCCTCTCACCAAGGAGGTATTCTCTTTCAAAGTTTATTCATAGCTATTCTTTTTGCTACATTTATGAAAGAGATATACAGAAGACTCAGCTATTTCTTCAATTCTTTTAGTATAGCAATTCTCTTCACACATACAGTCGACTTGGTCTTCTCGAAGCACGATCTAAGATGGAAATATTACTGGGATTTCGGTATATCTTATTTGTTTGGTATCTTATTATCAGGTCTTATATGTGTCCTGTTCTTCCCACAAACTGGGAACTCCAGATTGATAGAGGAATATCGCACTTCAATGACCTCCTGCAGAGACTTTTTGGTGTCTCTGATAGACAAAGATAACATAATGGATATAAAAAACAAAGATTCAAAACAGAAGGAGATGGTAACTAATTTAAACGTCAACCTAGCTCAGGAGTACAGAGAATTCTCAAATCAATTGACTTTTTCAAGATATGATAGGAGCAAACTGAAGAACTTGAGAAACTCTCTGACGGCACTGGTCAGCCCGCTGAGAATTATCCCTGTACAAAGCATTCTACTTGATGAGACGCACTTGTCTCATTTATTTGACCTTCTAGAAAAATCAAAAGACAAAGGTTTAACATCAATTTCAAACACTGCAGCTCAAACTGGAGCAACAACACCTTTTAGTAATATGGTTAATGGAGGATCTTATTTTGCTCCAAAAAATGAGTTAGGAGCTGATTTCACCCAAAAGGATATCTACTTATCCATTTTGCGATCAACCTTTTCGAAGGATATCTTTGCACTTTTGACAGAAATGATTTATATCTTGGAACGCCTTACTGACGTCCTTGAAACGATAGAAAAAGATAAGAATCCATCATTGCAGGATAAATTTACTGAGTGGAACTCAAAATTAAAACGTAGAATTTACAAATTAGATGTTTGTTACAAAAATTTTACGTCGTCCAACTATTTTGCCCCTGAAATTTTGAAAGACACCAATTGTGTTGACAGTTTTCTTTTCTTAAGGTATATTAGAAATTCAGCTAAAAGTTTAGTATCGGTTATCGAAGCAACCCAATTGCTTACCGAAGATGTTCATTGGAGAGTTTTATTACCAAATTATCCGCTACACAGAGCTATCAATAGATTACCTAAACAGTGCGTTCTTGATGAAGGTGCTGGTAACGTTTTGCATTACTTTGAGACAAAGAAAGATGTCGATGAAATATTTGAGAAGCTATACAATGCCTATACATCCAGACATCAATATAATAAAGATGAATCCAAAGACAAGATTGGAGTGACAATCAGGGCATTAGACCATAGTGATTTCAACTTCCACACAACCAAAAATAAGTGGCGCTATAATCTATGGAAATTTACTACTGTAATTTCTGGTCATGAGATGAAATGGTCATTGAAAATCTTATTTGTTGTTATATTCTTATGTTTGCCAACTTGGCTCCCCGAATCAGCACATTGGTATCAAGAATTTCAATGCTGGTGGGCACCTTTGATATTTTTTATGTTAGCTCATAGAAGATACTCTGGTAAGTGGAGTTCGCCAGTTAGAAGAATCGGCTACGCTCTAATCGGAATATTCTGGGGTTGGGCCGCAAATCAAGCAAGGCACTTTAGCAGTCCCTATGTCGTTTGTGCTTTTGCTGGTATTTTGGTTGTACCTATATCATTAAATTTTTTGATTTATCTCAACACTAAATCAAGCATGACATCTTTATTATGTTTTGCTATTATTGCCCTAGAACCTTACAGCAAGGGTGAGGACAACCATAATACGAGAAAAATCTGGAAAAATACTTGGATCACTGGTCTTTCACTATTAATTGGAATTTCATTATCTATCCCAATAAACTGGATTGTTTGGTCATTCAAGGCTAGAGTGGAACTGAGGTTATCTATGGCATCTTTGCTTGCTCATTTAAGTCAATCTTACCAAACTGTTTCAGATAGGTACCTTTACAGAGATGTTAACGATGAACCAACCGACTTGGCTCTTGCATTAGCACATATAAGGGAGGTGAGATTAACACAAAGCATATTTGCAACCAGAGAGCTCCTATCAAATGCTTCTGTTGAACCTAAATTCATTTCTAATTTTTCACCTGACAAATATAAAAAACTGATTGATTCATGCTCATTTTTACTAGAAAAGGTAATCGAGGCTAGAATTTCAGGAACGTACTTTGAGATTTGGGAGCAAGATAATGATACAGATGTGAGCCGGGCATTATTATCCGTCAGAAGAGATAGCGTGGCTTCTGTTATTTTTGTCTTCTATATTCTTTCAAATTGCTTTAGATCAAGCAATAAGATACCAAGATATTTGCCGAATCCTATTCTTTCAAGAAAAAAACTCTACGACTTAATTTATAAATTTGAACAAATGGGAAAAATGAGGACAATCAACTCCACCCTATCTCCTTTTAAACAACAAAACAGCAAAACTATCGATGAATCTCTTGAAAAATCTCTTTTCAAGAAGAATGCACCGGTTGAACAAGAAGAATTTGATTATGAACAATATCACTGGACTGAAGTGCATGGTATTGCATTTGCCAGAGCCTATACAGATGTAGCTGAGGCTGTCCATGAAGTCATCAAATGTTGTAAAGACATACTAGGTGAAGAATTTTATTGAAGAATGTAGTTTCTATCACATATTCAAAAAGTGAGATTAAATGATCAATTTTTTAAAATGCATTGTACTTTCTGTTTTCAACAACAAACTGGTAAAGTACATTAACGACACAAATTATAAAATGAAAACAAATCTTTTCTACATTTAGTTACGAAATATTTAACGTTTAAATTCAATAAAATAGTAAAGACAATCTAAGTTATTTAGGCAAACTGTTCCTAGTAAGAAGAGATTGGACTAGAAATTACACAAAACCATCAATTTCAATTTTATATAAAACAACGATGAGAGAGCTATGAAACGAAACATTATTAAGAAATTTCAACTTTGTAAAATATAAACTATAGTAGAAACTAAGACCAACTTATAACAGATTCATTGTGTAGTCCACACTTCTTGCGAAATGAAAAATACTAAATAAACAAACTCGGATGATATATTGATAAATTCAACCATGAAACCAATGGATATATTTACACGCTCATATCCTTGTACATACCAGATGAACTAGACATATTCATTTAATTCTTGAATCTCCATCGATCCCTGAATTTCCTTCAATTCTCATTATTAAGCACCAATAATAAGCATATACAAAATTCAGATGGCCTAAACCGCAATTTTATGCTATTTTCCAAAAAATCAATTTCTGACCTCAGTTTCTACACTCTATATCAATTCCGTATGCTTCATTCCTCTTTGACATCCATTGTAGAAGATACTGCATGGAAAAGAACGATCAACGTAATCATTGCAAATCCAAACCCTAGGACTAATGTCTGCAATTGGTCCGAGTTAATCATCTTTTTCTTTATTGCAGTTGTTGTTATTGTATCTTTGACAGATGTCACTATTAAAACGAAGGGAAATTGGCAATCAATTACTACTAGTTAATTCAACTACTGCGTTTATCGAGTTCGAAATTATCAGACGACTATAATGGCTAGCTGTGGTACAAGAAACGCAACCAGCCCACCAACAAAGAAGAGCTCGAATGCGCTCTCCTTGAAAAATAAAAAGGAGGGTAACATTACTATATGAAACGAATAGTTACATGTGTTAAAATACCAGGATACGAAAACTGTTCTTCCGCTGTGCACTTATAGTAGTCATAGAAGTTTCAACAGTATCATAATTTGCTGAATTGATAATAGAAGTTTTCAGTGAGGGCATCTTGATGACACATAATATTTGTTTTTGCTTTCTATAAGTCAAGTAGGTAAACTAGCTCCAAAGTATAATCATTAAATCATATGGCACTCGCCAGGAAAGATATCTTAACTCATAATGCACATCTACATAACGGATATATATACCTTCATTCATAATATTGATCAAAAAATTAAGAATATCTAAATCTAACAAAAACTGCTACAACAACTTTATTTCTTGAAACAAGACTTGATTATTCAGGAGTAATTGAAACTTATCGCCCCCATGAATTATGTCAACTTGATCTCCTCATTTACAAATCACACTAGCCCTGAAAGAAACATATCTGCATGGAATACTTTGTACACCTCGACCGACGGCCCCGCCGCTCGTTTATACGTTGTTGGTTCAACTTTGTCACTAACCGGCAACCTCCCTCCCTGACTTTGACGTGAATCAATATTTCTGGTATTATTATGTCGGGGTAACAAATATTTCTGCGATGAGCCTCCCTTGCTAACCGAGTATATAAGGGACTGCCATTATCCAAACATGGATTACATGTTTAAGCTGTAGAGCTCGAATGCTCCACATACTTTATATTATTATTATAGAACCAATCTATTAGATTGCTCAGAGTGCTACCCAAGTAGACCCATTCTCTGCTGATAAAAGGAACCTGGGATATCATTCTAAGAAGCCTTGATGACTCTGAAGCTGCTCTTTTGTAAGTCACATGTATTCATACACCCAACAAAGAATGTACAAGATAACGTATGTGGTTTTTTACTCATAACTAAGCTTGATGGATCTGACACCACAAATGATGCTGTTGTTTCATGGATTCCAGATTCTAACATCGATTCGGAGGATATCGATTTCTTAGTGAAGGCGGAGATGAAGAATGTCGATGTAAATTTGTTGGATATGACAGTAACTACACATAAACTACAATTACTACTATCAAACGGATCCTTTTTTAGTTCCAACTGGCAGTTCACTATTCCCGTCTCCTCCTTATACTCAATTCAGTTCAAGCTTCCAAATACTTGGTGGTACGGATCTATAGTACTATATTCGAAAAGTCCTAGGGAAACTGAATCTATTCCAATTCTTTACTTCCATGATGACAAATGTCCCTCTACAAAACTAAAGCAAAAAGAACTAAACAAATCCTTTGATCCATTCAACAGTTCAAACGAAATGTATTGGGGAGGACAAGACTTTAAAGATGCGTTAGGGAAAATAGTTGACTTGCAACGAACAGTGACCGAACCAACATTTTGGTTAATAAACGCCAATTTAGACGACTTGAGGAACTTTTCTTCTGAAAATTTGAAGAATGAAAAGTCCTTAAGTGGGATAGAATCCAAAGACAACACAGACCCATTAGAAAATTTAAAGCAATCAGCATGGGATAAATGGGAAGCTACGAAATGGAGCGTAATGTCTCAGTTTGCAGACCTGACTGCAAAAACAGGAACCTACATGGGGAGTTTAATTAGAAGGCATCCTGTTGTTCAACTAGTTGAGAAAAATAAGGATAATTACTATGTCAAGAAAATGCTTCAAAATCCAAAGGTAGTTGAAATACAGGATGACTTTGACTCTGCAAAGATATATTTAGCTAAATGGGCCTTGTGCGTTAAACAGGAAGCCGAAAGATATCAAGAAATTGATGCATCAAACACCTATAGGAACATATTAATGAATGAATTTGGCATTAACAGCGATGAGGATGTAAAGTTTACAGATGAGGAAATCAACCGTGCTTTACAGAGAAATCATCCTTTAACTAGTTTGAAGTGGAAATCTCTGTTCGATAGCCAAGGTCGTTTAACTTTAACTGTACATGAGGTGAAAGACTTTATATTTCACGGCGGATTGGAAAGTAATACCCTTCGTAAAGATGTTTGGCCTTTTCTACTTAATGTCTATCCTTGGGATTCTTCCGCTGATGAAAGAGATCAGTTAACAAAAGCTTTAAAGTCTGAATATGAAGAATTAAAGAACAAATGGTCAAACCCAGAAACTTTGGAAACTATAATCGAAGTAGATTATTGGAATGATCAACTATTTAGAATTGAAAAAGACGTAAAAAGAAATGATAGAAATATCCCATTATTCAAGTACAATACTATTGATGGAAAACCTGCGGAACAAAATGATAGTGACAGAGAGGGAGATAACAATTGGAAAATTTATAATCCACACCTGAAAATTCTATCAAACACCCTAAAAACTTACAACATGTTTAATCCTAATCTGGGTTACGTGCAAGGTATGACAGATCTTCTCTCCCCATTATATTACATTATCAGAGATGAGTCCTTGACCTTTTGGTGTTTCTGCAATTTTATGGAAAGAATGGAGAGAAATTTCTTGAGAGATCAATCTGGGATACGTGACCAAATGCTTGCTTTAACGGATCTTTGTCAACTCATGTTACCTCAACTAAGTTTGCACTTGAGTAAATGTGATTCTTCGGATCTATTTTTTTGCTTTAGAATGATTTTAGTATGGTTTAAGAGAGAATTTGAATACGAATCAATTTTTGAAATTTGGGAAGTATTTTTCACTGATTTCTACTCATCACAATATCAACTATTTTTCATGTTGGCAATTCTACAGACTAATAGCTCTCCCATCATTCACAATTTAGAAAGCTTTGATCAGGTTATCAAATACTTTAATGATCTACACAACACCTTAAATTCAAAAGATTTAATGATTAGAAGTGAATTGTTGTTTATTCAATTCGAGAAAACTGCAGACTTGCTGGCAAGAAAAAAATCTGCAGCTGAGGATAATCAACTTCAAGATAAAAGTAATGAAAATACAGTTGAGAATGATAATATCAATGTTTTCGGCAAAAATCTGCAACAACTTTTATCAAAAAATCTGATAATTCAAAAGGAGGGTCCGAGAACTGAGGATTCAGTGAAATAATTTGTTTTAAAAACTTCACATTATCCTTTCCGTGTGATCAGTTTTTTACAAACGGTATATATATATATAATTATTGCGAGATTTTGCCATTAGGCATTTTCTCTAATTATGTATCTGAATAAAAAATTTAACTGCCAAAATTACCAGGTTATTGAAATACTAAATCTATAAAGGCACAGTTTTTCTCTTGGTGAGGTGAATAAGAATAACTGCACAGTCCAGTTAGAAAGTTAACAATTATGCGTGTCATCATTATCTATTTGATAGATTAGTTCTTCAGCAAATCATAGACGTCACCCAATTTTTCAATGTAATACTTAGGTCTTGGATGCTCATCCGAAACTTCAAGTGCTCTTTCCTCTGTCTCAATACCACTCAGAACTAACAGAGTGCCTCCAAGTTCACCTTCAACACCAAATCTCATATCAGTGTTCAAACGATCACCTACCATGCAACACCTCTTCTTGTTAACATTTTTGGCAGATACGATTGAATTCAGCATATTCATATTGGGCTTACCACAGTATGCAGGTCTTCTACCTGAGGAAACAGCTAGCGACTCAACCATGGAACCTGCACCTGGTAAAATATGCCCCTTTTGTGGGAAAGTGGAATCATAATTAGTACCAACAAAATGTACATTGTCTTTTTGTAGATACTGTAAGCTCATAGCCAAACGGTGATAATTGACCTTAGTGTCCAGCCCGGCTACGACACATGTAACTTTGTCATCAAGACCGTTAACAAGAAATGGGGATGTTTCAGCATTGAAGGGCTCATCCAATCTTGGATCTTCCCCACCTAGGTATTCAAATCCCATTTCATCAAGCTCGCCACCAATACCTGATTCACCGAAAACCCAAATTTTATCTTGGCCAGGCTTTAATTTCAAGAAGTCCCTGACATAGACTGCAGCAGCATATCCAGAGTTGAAAATTTGATCTTCTGTAACTTCAATACCAAACCCGGCAAACTTCTTGGTATACTGCTTACGTGACTTTGTAGAGTTATTGGTGACAAAGACTAATTGCTTCCCAGCGTCATTTAAAAATTTCAATATTTCCTTAGTGTTAGGCAGTAAATGAGTTCCTAGCCATAACACACCGTCACAATCAAAAAGGAATGTGTCAAAACTATCGAGGAATTCCTGAGCTTGTTCCTTTGTAGTGATCTTAACTGGATCAGAGCCTGTTGTCATAATGAAAGATTATAATTGAATGATAGCTTTAAAAATCTGTAAACAGTCGAAAAACAATTGAACAAATTGATGCCTATGTGCTGATTTGATTTCGAATTGAATCTGGAAACAGGAAACAAACGATGTTTAATAACCAAAGCTGTAAAAAGTGCTTTCAATTAAAACACTAATTATTAGGTGCAACGCTGTATCCTACGCAAGCTTGTTCTGGATAAATTCACCCCCACAAAGCGCAAAAAATGTTGTCAGATGTCCCCTTTCTTGCGGACGACAGACCTGCAGGCAGTAACGCATTTGGGCTCATTCACGACGCATACCTTCAGTTGATCATGTGACTAAATCATCTCGACCGCACGTCTTGTATACTAGCGGTGTACATAGGTCAAAATATATGCTGCTACATCTCGGAGGCCGCTTTCAAGTCATCCACGTTGAGTAGATCAGAGTGCAAGGTGTTAACTTGCTGTTTCCACAAATTATGCATCATGTGGCGCGGCCAGCTTGGAACGCCCCATATCCTTGTTTTCAAATTGAGTTTATGGGCCTTCTCAATGTACTGTTTGATGGCTTTCATCTCTTCGTCATTAAAACCACCTCTTAGTATCACTTTCAGGTTGCTAGAGTTTACTGTTGCGAGTAATTGGGACAATGAGGCAGTAGCAGTAACTGCAATATCCGTTGGGTCATCCGATAATTCCAGCAAGTTCGAGTCCATGAACATGTAACGTCTGTTGTCATTGAAATACCCTTTGCCATCCTTGTTATCCAATATTTCGGGATCCTTCGGATAATTACCCGTCATGATAACTGTTAATGCTCTATTCACTATTTTCTTTTGTTCGAAATCGTAGTAAGTCAAGTAGCCTTTATCAATCAATGACTTGAAATATCTTTCCATTAGTAACTTGTAGGTCAAAATGTTATCATCCGATTTAAAGTCGATGTAGACATATAGTGGTACGTGATTGGCACTGAAAAATACCCCATTCTTCCGACTCGAATGGGAAGAACTGTGACAATTGACGCTTTCTAGCAGTTTGAATAGTGGGTTAGTATAAAGAATATCCATTGTTCTTGCAACTGAATCAATGTATTCCTCATCATGACCAACAGCTAACACATAGTCTTCTAATTTATCAGTTTCTTCGTTGAATGAGTGTTCCTTGTGAGGATACAACCATACATCCGCTTCCGTACTTACAGCTCCATATGCCAATCCCTTAAGAAGTGGAACGTCTCTCCAGTAATCATTATGGGAGTGTAAAGGTAATGGTATAACATCTCTTGTAAGTTTAGCCACTGCGCTATTCTCAAGAGAGCAACCAGCACCAGGATCCGTTCGGAAAATATATTCATAAAAAGAATCATAGAGTGAAGATATATTATGCTCTTTCTTCGGTGTCGTTCCGACTAAATTCTCTTCAAAAAGCTCGTATAGCTTAGCTCCGCTCAAGCCGATGTCTTTCGCAGAGTCCAGCCAGTCGACTGTTGGATATCCATCGCCAATTATACTCTTCCTTAGGTTCAAACTGACCAGAACTTTACTATATATATTGCTTTCCAGAAGAATTGCCCCGAGCAGGATAAGGTACCCTATCATGAGGGCCAATTGGACACCAAACGTCATCATGGTGATCTTTATGCTCAGCTTGAGTAAAAACACCTAGAGCTCACAAAAAACGTACACCCGAATATGAACACCAGAAGAACAACCCAACAATATAAAAAATTGGCTTTGGTAATATCTCAGTATACAGCAACAAGAACTACTAAGGTATCATCCAAAAGAAGCAGTTTAAGTTCATGATTCCAACCTACATGCCAAAAAACCTGCTATCTTCCTAATGACTACAAATTACCCTTCGGTATATCTCGTGGCACAGCATGTGCAGAGAGAGCGAAGATAAAGAGAAAGACGTATCCAAGGTTTTGCACAGATGAACAAATCCACATAGGAGAAGAGCCACTGTTCCATACTCCAGAATATTAGAGGTACCCCTGCTGTTACTAAGAGTTATCTAATCCACGGTTCAAGTGAACTCTCATTTGTAGCAATAAACTCAGTTATAGCATACATGCTACAAGATCGAAGTACATCAGAAAAGACTCACCCAATACTTACCTTTCCACAGCGAAAACCGCACATAGATATATGAAACTACATTAGCCAGCAAGCAAGACTAGCAACATGGTGCTGTCAAACACGCACTCTCACATGTCTTTAGAGTATCTGATTGCAAAGCTGTCGGGCCCCGTTACTGCAGGGAGTACAGCACATACATTCCACAGGAAAACCCACCAAAACCACCCGCACGCACGCACGCACTCTCTCTTTGCCGCTATTCTTCTATGGGCTGTAATCACTTGGACTCCGGAACTCAACCGACACAGCTAGCTTATCTCGTTATACGTGATACAATTGTAAAATCGTCATATATGATAGCACGCTCTTATCTTTTCCTATTGTGGCAATCCTTATCTTGGAATCAGTTGTGCTGTTTACCCTGTCTCACGTGCGATGGAATGCGGGGCAGGGGGGGGGGGAGTGGCGTCGGCACTGGAGAAAAGCATCCGTGGAAGTGCGGTTGGAAGAGAGGGGCACAAGCACAGCCATTGTTTGCACTATCTTCTGTGGGTAGCCCTGTGTAATCCATTTTGCACCGGGATAAACTCGCGGCAGGGTGCGCCGAAGGGACGGGTGGAGGCGGGGGCCCCAGGAGAGTGAGAGAGGCCGAGCGAAGCAACGCGCACAACTGACAAGCCGCGGCTTGTTCCCGGTTCAGGTACTGTGCGTGTGCACTATGGGTTAGCACGCTCACACGCACAGTTCACATGGTGCTCTGAGCACTAACGAGTGCCAGCTGGCGTGTAAGAGAAGCCCGTCCATTCACGGTGCTGCTCGAGATAAGATAAGGGCAAACGGTTTTTAGGCTGCCAGACAGGCATCCGGCAAGACCTGGCTGTGATGATTCACGCAGGATTTCCACTAGCTCCCTGCGCGTTGCTCTTACAGAAGTTTTCTTTTCTTTTCCATGCTTTCAATGAAATAGTACGTTTTCTTCCTCAATCTTGCACTTATTAGCTTCGAAGAGTTGATTAATGAGTCGTGATGCTCGAAGAAGTCAAATAACAGTGGACAGGAAGACCGCCAGCGCCTGGGGCAATGAAACTTATATAACAAGCACGAATAGCTGTTCAACTGTCGGTTTCATCTGATCCAACTCAGAACAGCAAACACGGAATTCAACAGGGATTTACCGAGGCACAGGAGGTTAAGAGAAGAGCCCAAGAAAAAAAAACCCTTACAACAATAACTGTCAAAGCATCAAGTAACTAAAGCAAATGGTTGAACTGAAAGAGCAACTGCACAAGTATATAGTGTTCTATGGAACTTTTATTGATACTCCTAAACTAGGAGAGCTAAGAGTCCGCGAGAACTGCGCAGTCGGTGTTAGTTTCACAAGCGACAAGGATTCAGGAGTCATTGTCTTTATTAACCAGAACTCCCGGGACCCAACGAAGGATGTGCTTGAATATGATAGCTCAGTGCAAAAACAGGACATTAAGGTTGTCGATTTCTCAGATAGCACAGGCACCAAATTCATATTTCCAGGCTTCATAGATACGCACATCCATTCCTCTCAGTATCCAAATTGTGGAATATTTGGAAACACTACTTTGTTAGACTGGCTCGAGACATACACGTTTCCATTGGAAGCATCCTTGAGTGATTTGGAAATTGCGGGCAAAGTATACGCGAAGGTTATTGAAAGAACACTAAAGTGTGGCACCACTACAGCAGTGTATTATACCACCATTGATAAAGAGTCGGCTAAACTTATGGGGACTCTTTGCTCAGAATACGGTCAGAGAGCGTTAGTAGGTAAGGTGTGCATGGACCAGAATGGACCCGATTATTATGTGGAAACAACAGAAGACTCGATGGAGAGCAGCAGAGATGTTGTCTCATTTTTCAAGAATGATCTGAATGATGACAAAGTTTTGCCTATATTGACTCCGAGATTTGCACCAACATGCTCAAGGAATTTGTTACAAGAGTTGGGTAAATTTGCTTCACAGCAGTCACTGCATATTCAAACACACTTATCTGAAAATGATAATGAAATAGCATGGGTAAAATCACTTTTCCCAGAGTGTTCCAGCTACACAGATGTGTATTATAAAAATGGTCTACTGTCCAGAAAAACAGTATTAGCTCATTGTATACATCTTTCAGATGAGGAAGCGGAAACTTTAAGTAAAACTGGCTCGGGTGTGTCACATTGCCCCATATCGAATTCTTCTTTAACATCAGGGGAATGCAGAGTACGTTGGCTTTTGGAGAAAGATATCTCAATTGGATTGGGTACCGATGTTTCCGGAGGCTTCTCCCCAAACATTTTAGCAACAGCAAGACATGCACACCTAACATCAAGACACCTCGCCATGAAATGTGAAACTGAAGAAGATAAGAACAAGACAAAACTTTCTGTGGCTGAATGTCTTTATCTTGGAACATTGGGTGGCGCATCAGTTATTGACTTACAAGACAAAATTGGCAGCTTTGATATTGGTAAACAATTTGATGCCCAGTTCATCAATCTCCAAGACACTGATTCAAATGTTGACATTTTTGAATGGCAACATTTGAATGGGTCAAAGGAAAAAGCTGCGAAAACTCAACCACCAAAAATTCATATTGATGGTATTGTTTCCAAATGGTTTTTCAATGGTGATGATAGGAATGTAGACTGCACTTGGGTGGCTGGGAGGTTGGTTAACTCAAGATAATTAGCAATGTGATTTTATTCTGGGAATAATTTATGTGTTTTATTATTTTATAGATAATTGTGTACTTTTTAGTGATTACACTAACTACTAGATACATACACAAACTTTTAATGGCAGCAAAAATTTTTGACACAAAAATCGATTTGCTCTCCAATAATATGTGGTGCGAAAATCGAAATCAAACAATATTTGAATATAGCGCTATAACTGAATATAAAATCAAATGATCATACAATTTTGTTATAAAGCTAGAAAAAGCTTATTAATATACTTCATTTATGAAACAAACCTTTTAATGCAGAACTATTTGGTTCCTCAGTTTTCTATCGAAAAGTACATATATTATAAACTTTGAGGATTGAAAAATAACAAAGTAATTAGTAGATCATCTGGTCAAAAAGCAATACTACAACGGTTTTGAGTATTTTCTTAATAGCTTCGGTATTAAAGGATAAATATTACAAAGCTGAAGTTTTATTTCACGAATTTCTATTCAACCCATCACGAAATTAGGAAACATATATATATTCGTGAGTATCAACTATAAATTAGATAAGATTGCTTTGAATTATAAATTTCAATAGTTTCAAAGAAATGCTACCATTACTCTCAAAAATATCACAATATTTGAGTAACCAAAATGATGAAATTTCAAACCCCAGTTTTCAAATAAATAGCACAAAACTACCAGGAAAGCAAAGTCCTTTGTCATCTCCAGGGTCGACAAAGTATAGGTATCCAAATGTTCAGCTACTAAATCATAAAAATGATATTAATCTTACCAATTCTCCCTCTCATCATCAGACAATTATCGGAATAGGCCCAGAAACACCAAAAGGTGTAAATAATGCCTCTAGCTTACTAAATTTCGAGGGCCTCTCATCAATGTCTACAAAAATAAGGAACAAAGAAGATGGATCTCCATTTGGAAAGGGTATTATTGATAATAAAAGCTTGGAAAATAACAAGAACAAAAATCTAGTGTATGATATTAAAAGCTCACCAAAAACCAATGTTGCAGTTGAATATTCCATGGTAAGATCTGGATCATTTGATGAACCTAAATATCCAAGCAATGAAGAATATTTATTGGGATTACTTGACCTAAAATCAAATGATGAGTTAGATGGCAAAACACCGGTGGACGAGGTTCCACTAAAAATTCAAACAAAAGACCAGAATAAACAAGTAGTGAACAAAACTCGTTACAAATATTTGACTATAGAAAACAGTAGAACACCTTTCACAATTAGTAAACAGAAAGCACTTGAACAATTGTTACTCTACTTAGAAATAACAAATAGAGAAAAAAATAACAGTGAAAGTAGCACTATGATCACATTATCTTATATTGCTATTATGGAGGAGCTATTATTTTTAATGCAAGAACTAACAATGAATTCTAGTGTAAAAGTGTCATCGAAGTATAATGGCAAAATTGATTGTATTTTGAGTGAATTTACTGAATATTCGAAGAACTACTGTTTATTGTTGGAGGAAAAGAAAGAATTATTAAAAAAGCAAGTTGAGTTAGAAGAAATAATCAGGAAAAAAAGTGATATAGCCAATGATTGTATGATACAAATCAATCATATTAAAGATTCCAATGCATCAAAAAATGAAAAGCTTATAAACTTTCTACAGAAGATATCATTATTTAACGTCCCCATTGGATTTTGTATTACCGATCTTCTTCGAGAAAAAATTAATGATCCTTGCCTAGACAAATTGTTCAAGACAAAGCATTCTGATATTACTGGATTCTTGACAAAAGATCATAGTAATATCTTAAGTAAGAAAGATCAGTATGATTCGGAACTGGATAATGTCAGGAAGCACCTCGCCAAGGTTAACGGAGAAAATGAGTCACTTAAAAAAATGGTTGATAAATTATTTGAAGAAAATAATAATTTAAAGGCCCAGTTATTAGCAATGAATAATGAAATTTCTAGTTCTAAAGCATTGCTATCAAAGGAAGTAGAATGTAGCAAAAACATGGAGGAGAAACTGAAAAAATTAACCTTTGACAATAATTCCTTAAGTGAAAAAAATACCACTTTACAAGAGCAAATAATATCAAATAAACTGAATTTGAAAACTTCAAAACAAATGATTGAATCATTAATAAAACAAAATAAATCTCTTCAAAACAACATAAATACAATGAAGGGTGATGAGTCTTCAATGTTAAACTTTGAAAGAATGAATTCAATTAATAGTAATATAACCAAAGAAACATACATTGCCCTCGGGGTAGATAAGATAGAACAAGAAAATCTCATCGACCTTCAAAATATTATTAAAAGTCTTGTTGGTACATTAGAGATACCCTACTGTAAACTCGCAAAAACAATTCCTTTGCTGTCTATTCGTGTTTATTCTGAAAATGCAGCACTTCTTGCATTTGCCAACGCTTTGCATATGCAATTATATGGTTGTTCGATGCTGTATAAGTCATTCCGCAAAACAGCTTATATAGCATTCATCCAATCTCGAGATGTTCACCATATTAACCACCCTATCAAAAGTAGCTTAGAACAAATGTATAAAAAGCTTCTGCCAAAATTATAGTGACCAGTTTGTTCTCATATTTGTCATTTGGATGAAAAATCTAGAATAAGTTCGATTATGGATTATAAACTACACTATGTAATAAATATTTCAAACCATTTGAGAGTTTGTGTAGGCATCTTTGACTGACGACTGAAGAATTTTCGTAACAGCGTTCTTAACTAGAGGGACTTTAACATTTTCAAATTCTGAAAGGTCAACTTCTTTTGAATTAATCTTATCAACCACATAAAGTTTAATTTCGCTTATATTTGAAATATTTTTCGACTTAATCTCCTCAAACAGTTTCATGATGAAATTTGGCACCATACTTATATCCTCATTATGCGTAATAAGATAATCGATAACTTCAATAGCCATAAAGTAGTTTTCTCCATTTTTTTGAGCAAATGTGTCAGCTTGTGCTTCTAGTGCTTTAGGTTGAGTTTCTGACTGGGTATCAGAAACAGAATATAGTATATTGGGCGTCATAACGGTTGACAAATTATGTATATCCATTTTTGACCCAATTTCATTCTCAATGTATGAAAAAGATGAAGTCCAATTCAGAAAAGATAGCAGAACTTCAAGAACATTTCTGTTGTACAAAGGCAAAAGTGAATATACCAGAGAATAGTGTTTCTGTTTTTTGCTAGGATCATCTAGTTTTGCAACTTCCAACCACATATCGTAAAGATCGGTTGTTAAAAGTGGATCAGGCAATTCCCTCAAAAACTTCTTCAAGAGTGCGGATAACTGAATTGCATTTTCATGAGAGAAATCAACTATTCTTGAAGGGGTTGAATCAATAGAAGATGTCAATTCTCTTAGTCTTCGGATATTTCCATTTTTTCTAAATACACCTTCAACAGCCATATCTAATTGTTTTAATGAAGAAAGTAGTTCATGAATCAATACAGGAATTCTGATTTTTCTAGGACCAACACCTAAATCAGAATCAATACCACAAAATAAGCATAAATCTTCTAATGAAGTACCAAAAACTTTCTTTGGGGAGGCTTTTTTTGAGTCTTTATTCATGATATTCCACATTTTATTCCAAATATTTGTATTTGATGATGTTTTGCTGGACTTACTCAAATTTATCGATACCTTTCTAAAGTCAAAATCAGATTTATTTGATTTTGCATAATCATACTCCAAAAATGTTAAGCTTATTATTTTCAATAATGATAAACTATCGTTATCAAGTTCAGAATAATAAACACCTGTTCTGCGACGTCCATTAGAAATATATGAGTCTGGTTCTTCTTTTAAGGTTTTAAAATGCGTAAATGCATTGGGTCTTAGCTCTCTTGCTTGCTCTGCTGCCACTATTCGAGATATGTCATCAAGTGTCAATGTTTTACTATTACCAAACACTAATTCTTCTTTATCAGATACATCATTTGTGTTATCAGTTTGAATGATTAGATTGCCATCATGAATAGTTTTATTATCAAGATCTTCCTCTGGAACATTTAAAACAACAGATTTTCGTGCTTCTTTCTTATCGTTCGATAACCTAATGCTCTCTCTTTTAGATTTCAGTCTTTTAACATCATTCAGAGTCCTAATATATGTTTCTTCCAATCTGAAATGATCACTGGATATACCATTAGTGGTCTTTGTTTTGCCATCTCTACTTTGTAGTTCCATAACAGTTTTCGTCTTTACCAATGCAATTTTCAAAAGATACAGCAGTTGTGCTAGATTCGAAACATGTTTAAAACCGGGTGTCGAAACTGCATCATCAACAGAACATTTTGAACACAAGATCGATTGTGTAGTGGTATTAAAGGTACTGTCTGTGACATCATTTGGTCTGATTACTTCATTGCACCTGAAGCATTTGAAGCATTTTAAATGCCATCTGAATTCATGATATTGAATACATTCATCTTGAATATAAGTTTGACAGCTGGTACAATTATCAGTCGCATTGAGTGAAATTTTTATGTAAGAAAAGGGATCTCTATCAAAAATTTCGTTCTTTTCAACTTCACGTAGGAATTTCATCAAAGGATTCACATTATACAAGGTCTTATTACGTTCCAGTGCCAAATGTAAACCATATCTTGTGAGAAGCTTTAAATACTGAGCCAACCCAGTAATAGCTGACATAAAAGCAGATATATTTAATTCATCTGATGGTTCCCCTGCTTGTAGCTTTCTTAAGAACTGTAGATATATCATGATTTTTTTTGATAAATTCCTTGGAAGTCTTGTGAAGTGCGATTTGAAATCCGGGGAGTTTTGTGGAGAGTTAGGTTCTAAGATATATTTATTCTTAGTTTTTTCTGAATTGTAGACTTGTAGTGCATCCAAACCTTTGAATAAACAGCTGATTTTTAAAACTAAAAGTGCCGTGGAGTCTACTCCTTTCATTTGATCTGATGTCGTTAAAAATTGGAACATATCGGATATGCAACTTGCTGCCTCTTCTTCAAATCTGTAAAGAACAGACCATGTTTTATTTAGGATAAATGAAAATGCCTGCATTTGTTTATCCATATGCATTACTTCAGTTTGTAAATTGCTTTCAATTTTTGGGATTGATTCAAAAGTTGATTTTGTGATTTTTGTAAGACCTAATTTATCGGCAGATAAATCAACGTGCCAGTATTTATGGATTCCGTAGCACTCAGGGTGCCAACAGAGTATTTGATCACCTCTAGGGAATTCGATATATTGATCGGCTATTGGGAAATTACAACCCACACATATCTTGGAAAAGTATTTTATGAAATGATAACGACAGTATAACTTATCATCATTAATGAAACATTTCCTTACACCACAAGGGGTATGGCATATCGAACAAGAAAAATGTTCCTCATCGTATCTGTTACCAAATGCTGTAAAGTATAAACCTCTCAGAGGTTTATCACAAACATGACAAAGTAAACCATTTCTGTGAAAATAATGGTATTGACATAGTAGAATATTTTCTGTTGTATTGTTTGATTTTATTTCAAAGGGGAAATATTTTGGTTTTAAAGGTTTATTACAGTCATGACAGTTGAAACATTCTTCGTGATAGTACTTGCCTAATGCCTTCAATATTGGTTTTCTTTCTTGATTGCTATATTCAATGGGACGGTTACAATTTGCACAGATTTTTCTGTTTACCTGTGGTATGTCCGTCATACACTTTTTTTGTGTTACTTCAACACTCATTATTAAAACTTCGTCTTTATACTTCAGAGTAACTTATTAAGATCCTTTTTTCCTTAACATTCAATATGTCTTCGAATAATTAACCAATTGTTACGATGGAAAGAGTATTGAAAAGACTGAATAAAACTGCGGGATGAGAAGTAATGAAACAGTAACCTTCAAATGGGAAGTAAACAAAAAGAAAGAATTAATTTTGTCTTGGATCAGGTAAGCAATAAAAAAATCAAATATTTGTGTCCACGAATCCAAATTGTAGTTTTGGTGTAGAGGTTGTCCTTTTTAATATCAAAGGACTCACTAAACCCTAACTGTATATTTCTTGCCGTATGAACTTGCCTTCTTCAAAATAGATATGAGAGTTAAGGTAAAAGATTGAAATGGATAACTTCTCTTCGAAATCTTTTGATTATAGTTACAACGAGAAGCGTACTTTTGCTTCTCTATCAAATATGCACCACTTCGCTTCTCAATACCTAACAAATCCTGCTTTCCTGATAAACTTCAACGAACTAGCTCAGTGTATGTAACTATCTTATGATAGATTCTCGTTTTGGATTCTCAATAGGGCATGAGTTTAGTATCAATTTTCTTTGTAGAGTTTGGTTAATGTTGTAATGTCGACAGCTGTTTTGTTTTGATTTTCGCTTCTCTTTTTTCTTGGTTTTTGGGCAAAGAAGCGAAAAGCCAGCCACCTCGCCTGCAAATAGTTTTCGGTCCTTGACGCGAGAGCGAAGTCCGCTTTTGAAAAAGTAACTCAAAAGCATATTGTTTACCCGGCGTTTTTGGCGTAGTTTGAAAAATTGTAATGCGGGGTAAGTCCAGCCTCATGAGTTATTTCTGACGAAGTTTGCACGTTGCTAGATCGTTTAGAATTGTTTTTTGTCCAAACTGATTGTTGATACGGGTAATGAAATTAGTGCATGAGTTGCCGTCAAAAACAATAAACCAGATGACCTACACTTTGTTACGCTAAACGGACGCTAGTCATATGTAATAAACGTATCAAATGTCGTAGCATAAATCGAATATTCAATAACATATAAGATATATGTATGTAACTACGTTATTTTTGTTTGATTTTCTAGCCATTAATGAGTGAATTGGTAACAAAATGTAACAATAAAAAAACAATAATTATAAAAGACAATAGAAAGGTGTACTCACCATAATTGACTAATAATTCATAAATTACATTCATTGTCACTACAAAAGACATGTTACCCCTTACGTTGATCCGGAACAAATCAAATTTTAGAAAATAGAAAGAGCAAAATGGACAGGTTATTGGTAACAGAAACATTAAAATAGTATAATATGGAAAATAGTATAATATGGAAAAAGTATATTTATCACCAAGCTAATTCTTTGATAATCGTGAATTATTTCAGATTTTAATTTAATTAAATAATATTCTCGATCAATCTTTTATAAGGAATGTGTATAAAGGTATTTATAAATGATATCACTCAAGAAATTCAATATCAAAATCATCACAATAGAACAAATTCCATTGATTTTGATTTAAATAAACTGTAAAAAGTACTAATAATTCAAAACACTTTTCTAAATTAATTGGAGACAAAAGAAAGGGTAATTGTGGCTTTCTTTAAGAAGGACAGACAATACCATCATGAAATTCGTATTTTGACTTTTTCTCAAAATTATCTGGTTGGAAAACAAAAAAGGTATATTCAATTGAATATTCAATCTTGGCACCTTAACAATAACAGACGACATATTTCATGAACAATCCCAGGATCAAACCAGAACTTGATTTATATTGCACAAGCTAACTAGTCGGTATTAACGAAAACAACACGATGTTAAACCTTTGTACGAACTTTATAAACGTGATCATCTTCGTAAAATTTTTCCTAAGCAATTTGGAAATCAAAAAATAATTATAATTATTGGGATTAACGTTGCAGAATACAATAAATTGGGATACAAAATATGCCAGTATATTTAGTTCAAATTCAAAGTACTAGTTATATATATTTTGTACAAATTGAATACTGTAACCTGTTTATACATCGAATAGTATTAAAATGAAATGGAACAGTTTCTTCATCTTCCAGTCCGCATTATGATCTCCATTCATTCATTTTATTTTAAAGTTGTTTTGACTGAAATGTAAAAAACGATGGATAAGTAGGATTGTATAGTGGTTAGGTAAATTCTTTGCCAAAATGTTTCAGTGTATTATCGTTACTGTTACTTGTAATGTAGGTAAGCTTCTCCTTTCTGAATTGGTAATTGCCTTTTTATTGTGGAATTTAAATGCCATGAATATGTCCATCTATAAAGGAAATGCTATGCATTACCATTGATATTAATAGTGGATAATGTTTTGGGGATCTCCATCACGTTGATTAATTTAGTATTCATTACTAATGTTCATCTATAAAAATTTGGTTCTTCAGAATTATTCTTTTTCGCTGTTAAATTGTGAGGTTGTAACAAGTTAGATGTGTTCCTATCTACTGGTATGGGATTATAGTTGGAATGTGTCGCCAATGCTATTCTGTCGTATTAATGTATTTCCATCATGTGCGAGATGTTCGTTCATAACTATGATAATTGTACTAATCGGTAAACTTAAGAATCAAAAAAAATAATGTTTTGGTGACAATATATTAAAAAATATTGGAATTGATCATGGAGGTCTGATCAGTCGTACCTATTATGAAAAATATATTGTAGGATAGGGAATTAAGCATCATGTTAGAAAATCAAGAATATCAGATGATGGCTATAACAGCAGGAATTATTTTCAAAACGTAGCAACCAAAAAAAGGAAGTACCGTTAACGGAATATAAAATACTTGCTGAAGAAATATAAAACAACTTAGCAAACAAAGTAATAGAGCATATTATATACTAAAGTATGAAATCAGTAAGTAAGAACAAAAAAATTTAAGTTCTAGTATAAACTAAATATTGAGATCTTTACCTGAAGCTGAAAAAGAAGCAAGTTCAGTATATCAAGGTAAAAACCTATTAGAGTCACAAAACCTAAGATTTTGGAACATATGAGAGATGTATGAAAGGTAACAGTGAAAATTGATATTGTGACTAGCAGAACAACTAATGAGTAAAAATTAGCTGGTTGTAATGCTGGAGGTAGCCGGTAAGGTTAATAGTACAGTTAAATTATAAAGAGTGAAAAGAGTGTTTTTGGATGATGTCAATTATGTTTAGTGAAGATAAAAACTGACTTTATTATTCGCAATCCTATAAGTGTTCATGTATGGAGGTGTAATTAGATATAACTTAAATTTTCTATCGATGGAGTCAAACGTCTGATGAAGTCACGAAATGATGGATTCACATGCCAGAGGAGTCACAATTCTGTGAAAAAAATGGACTAGGCGATTGGGGAGATATCTGGATCAGATTAAATACAGTTTCAATAAGATATTCCTAATATTTGAAAATGACTCAGATTGTGTGTAGTCAGGGTGGTGGTAGGTCTGGGTGGTGGTAGGTCTGGGTGGTGGTAGGTCTGGGTGGTGGTAGGTCTGGGTGGTGGTAGGTCTGGGTGGTGGTAGGTCTGGGTGGTGGTAGGTCTGGGTGGTGGTAGGTCTGGGTGGTGGTAGATCTGGGTGGTGGTAG
>JAJLUB010000098.1:0-33153 GCA_030564085.1 Nakaseomyces uthaithaninus
CGTTTGGGGGGGGGGGGGAAGTTGGAATTGGCGAGGCCCAACACAGCGCCGGTCTGAAAAATTTTTTGGCGTGCAGCGGTCGTTTGCGGTGCTTGGCCCTTTGTGATTGGTTTATAATGGGTACATGTGGATGTATAAGGATGGGAGTAAGAGAGCCTCTCCCCCGGGGGGAACAGGCAATTGAAGCGATGGGTGTTGCTGATCTGATCAAGAAGTTCGAGAGCATTTCGAAGGAGGGAGACTCGCGCGATGCGTCCCCAGTGGCGGTGCCCGCCACTGGCGACGCGAACAAGGCGAGTGAGGTGGAGCAAGTCGTGGAAACTAGTGGGGAGGATAAGACAGGAGACGACGTGAATACGGAGCAGGAGCCGGAAACGCAGGAACCGAAAACGCAGGAGCCGGAAACACAGGAACCAGAAACACAGGAGCCGGAAACACAGGAACCAGAAACACAGGAGCCGGAAATACAGGAACCAGAAACACAGGAGCCGGAAACACAGGAACCAGACACCCAAGAACCGGAAACACAGGAACCAGAACAGGACGCGGAAGAGTCAACCCAAGATGACGGTGCGCTGAAGGAAGAAGTTTCGGCAAAGAGTAAGAAGAACAAGAAGAAGAAGCAAAAGAAGAAGGCGAAGGCGAAGGCGGCCGCCGAGAACGCCAAGACTGAAGGCGATGCTGAAGGTCAGGCTGAAGGCGATGCCGAGACGGATGCTGGGGATTCTTCGCTTAGGCCTAACTCAAACTGAAAGCCAAGCTGAGTTGAAGGCTATAACTCAGGATATTCACGAGGAGACCTTTGAAGGTATCGCGCATGAATCCGCCCCCAATGAAGTGGAGGGCACATCAAGACTGGGCCGTGACAACCCGTTCGAGTTCGGGAAGAGAAACCTGACCGAGGACTCCGACGTCTGGAACCACAACGCGTGGGACAACGTCGAGTGGGGCGAGGAACAGATCCAGCAGGCCGAGGAAAAGATCAAACTGCAGTATGACAATCGTGTTTCGGACTTCGACAAGACCCTTTACAACGGCAACCCATCGAGGTATTGGGACATATTCTACAAAAATAACAAGGAGAACTTTTTCAAAGATAGGAAGTGGTTGCAGATCGAGTTTCCTATTCTCTACCAATCAACCAAGAAGGACGCTGGCCCGATCACGATCTTCGAAATAGGTTGCGGTGCAGGTAACACTTTCTTCCCCATCCTTACTGAGAACGAGAACGAGGATCTGAGAATAATTGCGGCAGACTTCGCTCCTAGAGCAGTCGAACTGGTGAAGACCTCGGAAAACTTCAATCCAAAGTACGGACATGCAACGGTCTGGGATTTGGCAAACCCTGAAGGCGCACTTCCTGACGGTGTTGAAGCAAACTCTGTGGATATTGCAGTCATGATTTTCGTGTTTAGTGCATTATCTCCTGAACAATGGGACCAAGCAATTGAAAACCTACAGAAAATTATGAAACCTGGGGGCAAGATTTTGTTCAGAGACTACGGCCGTTACGACCAAGTACAAGTCAGGTTCAAAAAGAACAGACTGCTAGAGGATAACTTTTACGTTAGAGGTGATGGTACTAGAGTCTACTTCTTCACTGAAGATGAGTTGAGAGATATTTTCACCAAGAAATACTTCAAAGAAAACAAGATTGGAACAGATAGACGTCTTCTGGTTAACCGTAAGAGACAATTGAAGATGTACCGTTGTTGGTTGCAAGCTGTTTTTGATGTACCGATGTAAGGTCCTTCCATTTTTGCCAAAGTATGATCTGATTAAGTGCCAGATTTGCAATATAAAAGAAATTAGGGGAAATCATCTATTTTGAATTCTCTGTGGAGTTAAATTCTCAATTCAATATTTATTCAGTTTAACAACATAACTGATAATACTTTCAGTACCCCTTATCCTCAACAATTTTAATTGTTGTCTTAGTAAGATACCATTTCTCTTCTCATTTTTTAAAGTATATAGAGTATATATCACAACGCATTGAATTTTATAAATTGATTATCAAGTATACATATTATTGAATAATATGACAGAATAACAATTTCACTTTTTGGTTGTGGGATTCAGAATTTGAGTCACTTCACAACACCTGTTTCGTCGATTGTCATGTATGAACCAATGATCTCACTTGAATGTGATTCGTGATGGACAAATTGAAACTTCATCATTCAAACCAAATCCTCTTTGAGCTATTGTTAGAATAATCGGGAATTCCATAAACTGTTCATTAGAATTTTACTAAGGTCGATTAGATTAATTATTTGTCTTGGATAAACGCAGCCGATGGCACCGACCGCTCCATTGAGAATGGTAACTAGAAGGACATATCAAGATGCTTTAGCTGCTCTGAATTCCTTACAATCGAATTATGCACATATCAAATCAGTTAGAGAATCAGGTGATCGTAAAAATATTATGAACCTCAATGAGATGCATGAATGGAGCCGTCGTATAGGTTACTCAGTCAGTGATTTCAACAAATTGAATGTCATTCATATTACAGGTACCAAGGGAAAAGGCTCCACAGCAGCATTTACTTCATCTATACTTCAACAGTACCAGGATAAGATTAAAAAAATTGGTCTCTATACATCACCACACCTTAGATCTGTTCGAGAACGAATCAGAATTAACGGTGTCCCAATATCTGAATCAAAGTTTACTGAATATTTCTTTGAAGTATGGGATAAACTAGATAACAGCACGTCACCGCTAGAAGAGTTTCCTCATATGGTTGCTGGAAGTAAGCCAGGTTACTTTAAGTTTTTAACTTTGCTCTCTTTTCATGCATTCGTTAGAGAAGAATGTAAGTGTTGTGTGTACGAAGTTGGAGTTGGTGGAGAGTTTGACAGCACAAATATAATTCAGAAACCAATTGCTTGTGGTGTAACACTACTAGGAATTGATCATACATTTATGCTTGGTAACACAATTGAGGAAATAGCCTGGAATAAGGGTGGCATTTTCAAACCAGGAGCCCCTGCTTACACAATATGTAATCAAGATGCAAACGGATTAAAAGTACTCAAAGATAGAGCCAATGAAAGACATACAACCTTGTTAGAAATCCCAACTTTTAAGCAATTAGAATCAGCTAAGTTGGGAATTGCAGGTGATTTTCAAAAAACTAATGCTTCTTTGGCCGTAACATTAGCTAGCCAAGCATTAAACAAATTAGCAATAATTGATGAAAAGATACCAACACAAAAAACTGATAAATTGAGTTCTAAATTTATTACAGGATTAAAAGAAACTGTCTGGGAAGGACGTTGTCAATACCTAAAAACCGGAAACATTAACTGGTATATTGATGGTGCACATACTCTTGAAAGCATGGAAGCTGCTGCATCATGGTTCAGTAACGAAACTTGTAAGAATAAAAATGATAAAATCTTATTGTTTAATCAACAAAGCAGAGATGCCAATAAGTTAGTGAATAAGCTGATAGAAAGTGCAAAAAATGTCAGCTTCAACCAAGCAATCTTCACTACAAACGTCACATGGAAAAGCGGGTCCTATAATCCTGATTTGGTATCTATCAACGTTTCTCAAGAGCAAGTTGACAAACTTGAGGTTCAGAGGCAACTAGCCAAAGACTGGATCAAAATAATTCCTGGATCTGAACCGGTTGTAACATCAAGCATTGAAGAAGCGTACAATACACTAGTCACCAAAGATACGGATGCTGAGTTTGACGTTTTTGTTACCGGCTCATTGCATTTGGTTGGGGGTTTTCTTGTTGTTCTAGATAAACATAATGAGTGATAAATGACTTAGCAAGTTTCTGTTACCTGTGTGGCTGTTCTTCAATTTTATTATTTAATGAATTTTCTTATTATAAATATTATATGGATCAATCGAAACTGTATTACACTATGAGAGCTGTCTAACATCAAGAGCTAATTTCGAGGAAATGCCGGTCGGTCTGTTAAATCCTTTCCATACCACATTGCCCACTCATTGTAGTATTTCT
Source organism: Nakaseomyces uthaithaninus (assembly GCA_030564085.1). Taxonomy (NCBI): domain Eukaryota; kingdom Fungi; phylum Ascomycota; class Saccharomycetes; order Saccharomycetales; family Saccharomycetaceae; genus Nakaseomyces; species Nakaseomyces uthaithaninus. Next base: position 3,989 of record JAJLUB010000098.1, read on the forward strand.
CATGTGTATACGATATCTTATCTTCGTACGACTGCATAGCTTTCATCGCGCTTAAAATATCATAATAGACAATAGATATGCATAACTTCCTGGAGATTACAGGAGTAATGTCTAAAATAGGTCCATACTTTTCAAAATCACGTCTTATCTCCAAAATGTCTATTTTATCTAAAGGTGGTTGCTTATTTATTTGAACATATCGTAAGTTGTTTCTTGTTGGATATCTCTTTAGAATTAGGCATCTACAAGCCTTATCTGAATTAGTCTGCGATGCAAGACTTTTGAAAAGGGTTTCATACGCAACTGAGTCATTATTTAAAGCCCACTTTGGGTTCAAGTGAACACCGTTCACTTTAAATTGATTTGAGCAACCATGCTTCATAAATTCTTGAGCTCCTGAAGAATTAATGAATCGAATCTCAATCCTTTTCAATTTTCCAAGAGTGGAGTTATTGTCTGTATATTGTTCGATTCTTGCAATTGAGCCACCATAGACTTGGTGCAAAATACTTTCTACACCAGTGTCGATGGGGATATCATTTATTACAATATCGGTTTTATTCTTATTGTTATATTTGTAATCAATCTCTTGGAGATCATTGCCATAGCAACCGCTGTTATTAAACAGATTCAGATTATTGAAATATTCCTTATTCTGTTTATAAGGTATTTCATTTGGTAAGTTCAGTAACAGTGCCTGCACATGACTGTCCGAAGCAGATGAAGTTTTATAGTTTTTATTACTAATTTCTTGTTTTCTAAGACCAGGTATACCATTGAGACAATTGAGGTAATTAAGCTCATCAATTTTCAAGTCCTTTGGAGTTGTTACCAGAGGCACTGAAATGTCTCCAGATTCAAGCGGTGATCCAAGAATCATGGTTTTTGCTAACTTCCTAAAGCCAAAAAATTCTTTTGGAAGATTGTTGTCAGAAGTAGATGCCAAATTTCCATGAGTTCGGGGGTCAGTGAGCTCAGTTCCAAATATCGTGGATAATGTTGGACCGCATTGTCTGTTTTGAAGCCTTTCAGAAAATCTTTTGGCCCAATTATTATTGCTATTCATTTGAAGGCAATAATATCAGGACCTTATGACTTATTATTTTTATTATGTGCTTTGGTTATTTTAAACCCAATAATTAAGATATCAACAATAAAGAAGTAGCTTATGTTACATAAAATCTGAAATGCTTGCTGTTATTTTATAATTAATGACTTTTTGACATTAATTAGTTTTTTTATTTAGTGTCAACTCGTTGACACAAACATAACGCATCTAAAAATAATGGAACAAAATTGAAAGTGCAGTAATACTCTTTTCCAACAAAATAGAAGTAACAACTTCTAGATGAATATATGCCCATCTTGATATTATATGCACTAAATTTACTAACTTATGAAAGAAAAATTATATATGAATGAAATGCAAGGATATTACATCGAATAATGTCTTATAAATAAATACAGTGAGATGAACTAAACAGTAACCTCACACATATCACCACGTCTTGAAGTTTCCAATTTCATTAGCTCCCTCAAGGCCATTGTAGCATAAGCAGAGGTACCAAGCTGAAATTTAATTACAACAGCGGTTTTCTCACCACCCTTATCCGGCATATACCTTTCGAGTTTCGCTTTCATGAACTTTTGGTGATTGTCTTTTGCTATTTGGTTATTCAAGATTTCCAAATCGGTATTAATTATCTGTTGAACGGGATCGTTGTAGTGGATTATTTTAAATTCTAGTTCTTTTGGTTTCTGAATGATGTTTCTGTACGATCCAGCCAATGAAAAATCGCGTACTTTACGTCTCATATCAAAGGGATCCATACCATCTGTTGCCATGATATCTACATAAAGTTGCTTCAATTCTTCAGAGGAAGGATAGAGAATATCAAAACCTGGGGTTGGTAGAACAATATCGTCAATAGTATACTTTTTCGAATCAATATCTTCTTGAGTGAGTGCACGAGCCCTTATGAAGTCTGAAGATCTTAGATCCTCATCAAAGTCTTCTTCATCTTCTTCATCATCATTTTGGCTACCTATTTTCTGCTCAGCATTCTTTTCGCCTTCTTGGATGATAACTAAGTCTCCAATGCGTGCCTCTGTTCCGAATAATTCAATTCTCTTACTGGCCACTTTATTCCATACATAACTTTGGTACGCATGGACATACATAGTTCTTAGGTTTCTTGGAATCTTCATAATGGCATCATGATACGCACCGTCACCGAATACACCATCATCATTTTTCTTTTGATTAGCCAATGCATGAAGTATGGCATTCTCAGCAATACATTGTCTAGGCATCTTGGCTAAAGCCTCAGCTGGATCACTATTCTGCGCCCACAGCTGCCTTGCCTCTTTCGATGCAGGTAAAACACTGACTTGATCGGAAAGGATCATGTTTACAGCTCCCTTCCAATCTCCTTTCAATAACTCCTTACCAATACTATGTGTAGAAATACTGAAGGTACCAAACCTTTGTAAACCATAATAGTTGATAAAACCATTTTCAGACAATGACTTACAACCTGCTGTCAAGATATCTTCCAAGGTCGAGTCAGAGTCAGATTTGACGGCAGCATCACGGATAACAATGTGGAATTCGTTCCCGGAAAGTTCACCTAAATTCATTGATACATCAGAAAACTTGTAGCCACCTAGAATCATGCCCTTCAGCGTTCTGTTTAGTGCATTCAGTCTATCCAACTTGATGTTGGAAATGGATAGCCTTTGGCATGTGACTGCACGTCTGTCTTTAGTTCCAGCATAACGAACAAGTCTGTTTGGGATCCTCATCAACTTCGTCAAAACGTTAACTGCCTCCATGGTATCTTTGTTTTCCTTGTGCAGGGTGAAATGGATAAACTCCTTGGCAGGCCCATACCCCCAGTTCTCCACACCATTTTCGTCTTTGGTCTCCTGGATCATCACTTGCTTGTTAACTCTGGAGTTCTTGTTGTTTCTTGCAATCTTGAAAGTGTTTTCAGAGGTAGTCACGGACTCAAGCTCATTATTGAACGCCTGGCGCAGCAATTGGTGTATCTTAGTTCTGGTGCCCTTGTCATCAAACGAGTTCTTAGTCTCCATCTTCTGCGCATTTCTATACACCTCTAATATCTTGTCAAAGTCCTCAGCACCAAATATCTCGACCAATTGACTCTTCAAGTCATCCGCCACTGCGAATGCCTGTCTCTTAGCAAACTCCTCCTCCTTCTGTGCCTTCTTTTGGTCGTCACTCACCGTCTCAACCTTCCTCTTGGGCACCTTGAAGCCTTTGTCCTGCAGGTGCACAACCTCGCCATCACAAGTTATCTCATTGACCAGAAAATCCGTGTACCGCTGTTTTATCTGCCCTCTGAACCCCGCTAATGGCGAAATGTAGTACGTAATGCCCACGTCCTTCTCACAAACACCATCGGCATCGCCTAGCTTCACCTTCTTCTCTACCGTACCTCCGGCGTTGTCCTCGGCTGCTCTCTTCTGATACATATCGTCAACACAGCTCAAGATCTCTTGAAAGCACAGAAAGAAAAGCAAAATACAACGGCAGAACTGAAGATACACAGCCATTCAAGACTCTCAGCAGAAGTACTAGTCCTTAGATGCGATGCGATGAGCTCTGGCGATGAGGTAAACCACTCCATACAAAAATTTTTCAACCACGTATTTAGCGATATCACGTGAATGGTTCAAAAGTTTTGGCGAATGGATCAATAAAGGTGGGGCCATTGATGATGACAACTGCTAAAAGATTCAATTTTGGATGACAACGAGGGTATTCCAGGACTGTATAGTGGTTTTATTCCTGTTTGAAGCTGTACAGAGGGCAGCAGACACTATCTGAACTTTTTTAGGAGTGGCGAGAGACGTGGGTTCTGCTTTTATCAGTAATCGTGTTTGAGTTTTGCTGTTTTTATTTGATTTCTGATTAGTACGCAAAGGGAAAGGTTGATTTTTAGCAGGGAGCAGCATTTTGAAGTTGTGCTAGGTTGTTAAGAAACTGATATGGCAGGGACTGGCACTGAGAGTGAGGAGGACTTCGTGCCCAGGACTGTGAGCAGCACAGAGGAAGTGCTGATTAAGTGTCAGTGCTGGGTGGAGAAGGACGGAGAGGAACGGCTTGCGGAGATCCTATCTATTAATGCGCGTGTGAGTCCGTCGAAATTTTACGTGCATTATGTGAATTTTAATAAACGTCTGGATGAATGGATACCGGACAACCGAATCAACCTAGAGAAAGAAGTGCTATTTCCGCGTCCCAAAAGGAAGAACGATGACGAGTCAGGAAACAAAAGAAAGAAGCAGAAACAGAATAAGTTAAAGAAAGGAAGTAGCACGCCTTTGGCTCTTGAGTCCGAGGCGAAGCTCTCGGAAGGCGGTGAGAACAGCGATGTGATGGATCTAGATAACCTTAACGTGAGAGGGATTAAGGACGAAGACATTTCTCGCGAAGATGAGATCAAAAAATTGAGGACGTCAGGTTCTATGATACAGAACCCCCATGAGGTGGCGCACGTGAGGAATCTTTCCAAGATTATCATGGGTAAGTTTGAGATTGAACCTTGGTATTTCTCACCTTACCCTATTGAGTTGACTGATGGAGATGTGGTATATATAGACGACTTTACATTGCAATACTTTGGTTCTAAAAAGCAGTATGAGAGGTATAGGAAAAAATGCACGCTTCGACACCCGCCAGGTAATGAAATATACAGAGATGACTATGTCTCGTTTTTTGAAATTGACGGAAGAAAACAAAGAACTTGGTGCAGGAATCTATGTTTGTTATCAAAACTATTCCTGGATCACAAAACATTATATTATGATGTTGATCCATTTTTATTCTATTGCATGACCAGGAGAGATGAGATGGGCCACCACTTGGTTGGTTACTTCTCAAAGGAAAAAGAATCAGCTGATGGTTACAATGTTGCATGTATTCTTACACTACCACAATATCAAAGAATGGGGTACGGTAGGCTCTTGATAGAGTTCTCTTATGAGCTTTCGAAAAAGGAGGGAAAAGTTGGTTCTCCGGAGAAACCACTGTCTGATTTAGGTCTGCTTTCTTATAGAGCTTACTGGTCGGATGTTCTAATAACTCTTCTTGTCGAGCATGGAAAGGAAGTGACTATAGATGATATAAGTTCTCTGACATCTATGACCACAACCGATATATTGCATACCTTAAAAACTTTGAATATCCTGAGATACTACAAGGGCCAGCATATAATATTTATCAACGAGACAATCTTGGAAAGATACAACAAATTGAAAGGCAAGAAAAGGAGATCCATAGATGCTGGGAAGCTGATATGGAAGCCACCGATTTTTACTGCTTCTCAGCTGAGATTTGCATGGTAAGTATTTTAATTAGAACGCGTGAAGTCAAGGTGCATGAAAAATTTAATATTAAAAGTTGGTTTCTCTAAATACGAGAATTATATAGTCCTGTTTCTGATAGAGAAACTGTTTGTAATAATACACTAATGACCATTCCAAGGTGGTAGTCTTAACCAACAATCTCAAAGTCAACACCCCCGTAACCATACTCATTTCTATGATCCATGTATACTTTCCTTAACTCTTCAATATATAATTGGTGGTAATGATCCACCATTTTTGGATCGGGTTCATCTTGCTGCTCTTTGACATGTACGGGATTACCTACAACAACGCTTAGAGGCGCTCTGAAGGGAAGTAACCCAAAATCGTAGTTGAATAGTCCCCTTGCGTAGAATATAGGTATAGTAAATCCAAAATTCTCTTTCACCCAAAGTTGTATCCTCCTAACGATTGATTTTTCATTTGTAGCTAGTATATTATAACAGTCGTTTTCACCAAACGTATAAACCGGGACTAAACTAACATTTCCAGCCTGTAAAGCCAATTTAATGAAACCTTTTCTTTTGTTCAGGATCAATCCGGAAGTACCTGGAATACTAATCAAGGACTCACGGGCCCCACCAACCACAATACAGATTGATTGGTTGTTCCCGAGGGCTTTAAGAGCATTTTTCCTGGAAACCGAAGAGATTCCAACCGATAATAAGTAGTCCCTGTAGAATGGAATGTGAAATTGCGTTACTAGTGTTAACAGCGAGATAGGAATACCAGGAAACTTTTTCGAGAAATCGCACCCTTCAGTACCAAAAGCACCAAAAGAACCAAGTGCCCCTATGCCGTGCGGATGGTAACCGAAGATATACCTGGGACCTGTACGCTTATAACCCTTTGAAAAAATTGCATTTTTCTTGAAAATATTAAGTCGGATTTTTGTAGGCCACAATCGTAATTTATAGTATTCTTGTTTTCTATTCTTCTCCTCTTCCTCCGTGCATGGTGTAAATGTTGGTTCCAAATCCACAGTCTTCACCAGTGTAACCGGAAAATACTCCGCATAATATTTCCATACTCGCCAGGACCGTATCCATGGAGAATACCTGTACACAACACCACCATTAGCCGGCGTGCGGTCTGTAAAGAAGTACACCAAGTATGGTATTACGACAATCCAAGTGAAAGGGTTCGAAAATATAAATAATGCAAATATGCTAAAGAGAACAAATGACGATATATGCCACGCCACAGCAAGTGTTTGCAATCTGTTTGCAATGGGGGTTGCTGGAGAGCAACAATTACTCAACCGAGGCTTTTTCAGCGGCTTCACAAGCTTCACGTCCTTACTCTTGTGCTCGACAATATTAGGGGAGCCATCATCACTCGACTCGTCCTGGTCCAGTCGGTCCGAGGAGACATGCTTCCCGGTGCGGAACCTCAACACATTGCCCAACTTCTCCATTAGAAGCCTTACAAAACCTCCTGTTTGAGAAACTACTCCAAATTTTTATCTCCGCTCTTCTAAACACAGCAAAGTCACCTTCCAAGCGCCCGTTTCCGCCTCTTTCTTTCTCAAATTATACGCTCCTCTTTTCTAAGTAATCCACCAACACAATTTACAGTGGTACAGAACAATAGCAACGCTTTAAACGAGCAATATCAGTGGTCTATCTTCTCTATTACTGTATCACTCTTGCCTTTAAATTACTCCATTTTTCTTTTTCCCCTTGCCCTACCGGAGGCTCAGGGCCTTTTATATAACGCTGCCCTCGATGAGTCGGCAGGGCCGAGATCCTGCACCCCGCCCGCGTCGTCTTTCAATGAATCACGTGGTTAAAGTCACATGGGCCAAAGAAATATTGAAGGCTATACAAGTTGGATAATGAGGGCTAGAGTTGATATTAATGAACACATTTAGGTCGTATGCAGCGCAGAAGTATACCAAGTAATCTTTAGCCGTGGATTTTTTGCGGGTTTATTCCCGTTTTTTCGCTCCTGAAATGTACAACATAGACTTTTGCATTGGTGATGACAAAAATACACAAGGATATTATGAACATGCATATTCAAAACGGTTGCAGGATGTACTGCGAGGATATTCAGTTTCGAGTTGTTATGAGATGGGCAAGATGTGCGCGCATGTACATATAATTAAACATGCTCCGGTCACGCCTGCCACCTTATTGATGGCAAAATAAAAAAAAAAGTTGTTCTCTTTTATATCATAAAATTACATAATCTATTAAGTAAAGTCGAGCAAGAAAAGCTTAATCTGATTATCCAGAATTGTAGGCCCATGAAGAAAAGGAAAATATTGTCTAAGGACTCCCTCTCTCAAAGAAGTTCCTTCTTATCGTTTGGACATTCTTGAATTAAGTTAAGCATCTTTATATATGTGAACATTAGATGTTGGCGAAAAGGATGGATGGGTTACCTGGCAAAGCAGATTCAACTGCCTTCTGGGCATTTGGAAGTTCGACTTCCTCGTTGGTGAAGATGTTCTTGGCTACCTTGGAACCGTGTGCGAAAGACAGAACTTCGACTTCTTCAACCTTCAACTGCTGGGCAGCCTTCTTGATGTTCTCAAAGGTAGCCTTGATGGTCTCTTTCTCATCGAAAAGAAGCTCTCTGTTGAAAACCGCTTCTGGAGATTCTGTAGTCAAACGCTGCTTTAGCAATGAGATGAATGGCATTGCTCTCTTCATTTCCTTAGGATTGACCTTCTCCTTGATCTGCTTGTTGTCGTCTAGGGTTTGGTTAGCGAACATCTCACGAACAATTTCAATACAACCGGCTTGCCATTCAGGGAAGCTATCAGAGACTAACAGAGTCAATTTGACAGGCTTACTTTGGTCAACTTCTGCACCCTTACCCTTCTTTTTCTTCAATGCCTGACCTTCAGCCTCTCTAATACCTCTTTGCAATGCTCTGACATATTCCAAGCCTGCAAGGATGGAGTTATCGATTGGCTTGGAGGCACGAGGGAAATCAGCTGTTTGAACAGAACCCTTCTTTCCTAGAACTTCACGGTAGATGAAGTCTGCGAAATGAGGAGCTATTGGTGCCAACAACAATGCCTGTGTTTCGATATAACGTAGAACCAAATCCTTGTGCATAACACCAGAAGCCTCACGGTAATAATCTCTAGCAGTTTGGAAATCAAATAAACCACTCTTCAATGCGTTCTTGTAGTTAGTCAATTCATATTGCTTGTATGTTTCCTCAATCAGAGCGTTCATTTCATGCTCATATGCGACATCGAAAATCTCAGTAATTTCGCCTGATCTCAAGTTGTCCAAGTCTTGGACAATTTCTTCAGACCATTCCTTCAAGTTGAACAATCTCAAGATAGCGGCGTTGGCATTAGATTCATCCAGGTTTGCATCTTCAACAGTGTCACCAGCATCTGCAAGAGCAATACGAGAAGCATCTGCACCAAACTTCTCCACAATTTGCTCTAGTGTCATAAAGTTACCAGTAGATTTGGACATCTTGGCATTGTTCAACATTAAATGACCGTTGGCTCTGATACCCTTAGGCCAGAACTTCTTTGGGAATAGTGCAACATGGTTGTAAATGAAGAAGGTCAAATGGTTTGGAATCAAATCCTTACCAGAAATAGAAACATCTAATGGGTAGAAATATTCAAATTCTCTTCTTAGAATTTGCAAAGATCTTAGTGGAATATCAGTCTTGATATCGTCGGTGTGTTGGAAAATGTAGTCAAAAACTTCGTCAGTCATTTGTTCGGCCGTGATGTTCAAAGGTCCAATTTCCTTACCATAATAGTCCTTGAACAGTAAATGAGCAACGGTATAAAATGCCTGATAGATGGTGGAGTCGGAAAGAGACTCAACTAAATACTTAGCATCCCATGGAAGCTTAGTACCCAAACCGTAAGTACGAGAAACAGCCCAGTTCTTCAACCAGCCCAAAACACCCTTGAAAGCATGGTTGACTTCTGGAGCAAAGACTTCCATTTCACTCAAACATTCTTCTGCTTGAGCCCTCCAAGCTTCCTCACCATAGTCCAAATACCATTGATCTTCTAGGGAAACGATACATTCATCACCAGAACGAGAGACAACAACAGACTCTGGTTCGTTGTAAACGAATGCTTCACCGTCTTTAATCATGTCATCCCTAACCTTATTCTTAGCAACCTCAACCTTTTCTCCCTTATACTTACCGTAAATCATTGTACCGTTGTAGAAATCTTCTTTGTAAGCAATCTTCTTAGCTTCTGCTAACTTATTGGTATCCTTTGGAGATTGGATCTTCAATTCTTCACAAAGAGCCTTGGCAGTCAAGTTACCGTACTTCTCAGTTTCAATAACTGGAACCATTTCCATGTCAATCCATGATGGGTCAATACCGTAGTATTCGTGCTTATTTATTAGATCTTTGACAGTCATGTAATCATCTGGGGAATTAGTTGGGACACATGTAACAACACCAGTACCTTTAGTTGCAATAACAGTTTCCATCGGTAGAATTCTCATCTCCTTGTATGGGGTCAATGGAGCATGGATCTTGGTACCAATCAAATCCTTACCACTTATCACAGCAACAGAAGAATATTCACCTCTCTTTGGTGTCAACTTTTGATAAGACATGTTTTTGAAAGCACGTTCAGTAGTAATGTAGTAACAATCGCCTGCATCGAAGATACCGTAGTCAATCTTTGGGGAGACAAAACAACATAATTGACCATACATGGTTTCTGGTCTTAGAGTGGCAGCAACAAAGTAAATTCTCTTACTGACATCAATTTTGTTGTTGGCGTCAATTTGCTTCTTGGCTTCTGGAGCAAATTCGGTTGCCTCAATCTTGATACCAACATATTCTTGTGGAGTAACACCTTCACCAGATTGTCTATCGTGATCCATACATGGTTGACCATCCTTTTCAGAGTAGATAGTGAAACGTTCACCAAACTTAATCTTTCCTAGAGCTCTCAATTTGTTCATTTGCCATCTGATGAAAGCGTCATAGTATGGGTTTTCATCTGTAGTGATATAAGAACGTCTCCAATCGATACGAGCACCGATAGAGCTACAGTCAGATTCACAAAGAGGTGGGAAGTACGTTAGCCAGTACTTAGCATCTGCAAAGTTGTAAACTTCTTCTCTTGGAATACCTAATTGTAGCATAATTTCGAATTGGTACTTACCACGCCCCTTCTTTGCGGCAGCCTTGGATTTCTTGGCCTTGAACTTAGTGACATCCTCTGACTCAGTTTGTTTAACCTCCTCAACCTCTTCTTCGTCAGTTGGTGCCTTGCTGTAGTCAGTACCGAACATCTCAGCCTCTCTCTTCAATTTGTCTGCACAGGCAAGAATAGGCATACCAGTACAGTGGAAACCCAATGGAAATAGAGCCCTCTTACCGTTCATTCTTTCAAAACCAATAGAGAACTCAACCTTGGAAAGAGTGAAACAGTGACCTGCGTGCAAAATACCATTCATGTATGGGTACGCCATGGAACTCATGAACTTTGGGTACTTCTTATGAAGCTCTTCAGTACTCATAGTAATTGGCTCATCATCAATGGATGGTGCATCCAACTCGAACTGGTGTTCCTCAGCCCATATCTTCTGATACTTCTTCTCGATAGCAATCAATGCATCTCTACGAGCAGTGTTTTCAAGGACTAAACCCTTCTTTTCCTCACTCATGATGTGATGTGTCCCTTTGCGGTGTATTTGCTACCAAGTGAGCACTTATAATGTACCTATATCACAAGATTCACTATCAAATACCTGTGTCTTCAGTCATTGGGCATCATATATCCAAAATTTTTCACAGCAGTGAAAAAAAAATTTTTGCGTCGGCCGATGCAGTTAGCCGATACCGGTAATGATGAGAATTATATTACAGTAGATAATAGTACACAGCAGGACCCGTGTGTGTGTGTGGCCCAGATGGATCACTTCGCTATATCAAATGTTGCCACTCAATGCAAAGAAGCTAATCCATCTATATATATGTTGCGTACTGAGGCATGCCACTAGATAATTTCGTAACAGTTTCATAACAAGAGGGTCTATAGATACAATCATAAACAAAGTAAAAATCTGCTGGCCTGTAGAGCAAATACGACTGAACGGTGATGTCGTCAGCAAAAGAACAGCTTCTTTTTAAATGTCAAACCCACGTTCCCGAAGTTTCTTCATTGTCCAAATCCAAGTCGAGGCAGCATCATCGACGTTATTAGCCACATAGCTACATCGTGATTCCTGGCCACCCGTTGTATAGTATTTACCATTATCTGTTGCGAGCGACAACGTTGGTGACAACGCACATTTGAGTGTCGATACGCTCCCTTGCTCATCGGTAACGCCGAATAGATACCCTACCACTTGGAACAAGAGCCAGAAGAAAATACCAACTAGGGGGAGCCTGGTCCAATAGCTGAAAAGGTTTGTGTCCATAACTAAACCAGGGTGCACGCTCACAAATAACACGTCTGGGTATTTGATCGAAAGCATCTTGGTGTATTGAATACATGCTGTTTTAGTCATTGCATATCGCAGCCACGTGAAGATCATATTTGGTTGGAAGTCCCACGTCTCCTCTAGGGACCAGTATTTGAATTCGATGTGGTGACCAATTGATGACAAGGTGACCACTCTTCCATTACTGCTTCGCAGCACAGGTAAAAGTTTCATCGTAAGAAGAAAGTGTGCGATATAGTTCGTTTGCATCTGTATCTCGAACCCATCCTTCGTAGTTTCATACGGTACTGCCATGACAGCGGCGTTATTGACCAAGACGTCCAGGTGTGATTCGAACCTCATTATCTTCATTGCGGCCCGCTCAACACATTTCAGGTCAGTCAGGTCAAGATGCAAGTAATGGAGGGAACCTAGGTGTCGTGCCGTGCGTTTCTCCTTGCCCAATTGCTTCAAGTACGCATTATGTCTTTTAACCGCTTCCTCGACTATGTCATCCACCGCCCGGGTCACCTTATGGGAATTACGGCCGCATATATACACCTTGAATCCGTGCAAATACAGGTGCAGCACCGTGTACCACCCTATACCGCTGTTTCCACCAGTGACCACGGCAACTTTATCGTCAGAGGCCTCATAGTACGGCAGCGTACTAGGATCAAACATCTCGCACTATGTATTCCTCTTTCTCCTACGCCGTTACCCTCGTTTTTGTACCAACTACCTCTCAAACCAGATGACTACTTAGCATTGCAATTATACTGCTCACAAGTAATGGCTCCAGCCAACACATTGCAGGCACAGTAGGCAATGATTCATGATGAGTGTGAAGACCATCACAGAATCCAATCGGGCGGAACGCACAGCGAAAAAAATTTATGCATGTGATATATCGTACCGAGATACTCCAAGACCTGCCAAAAAAATAAAAATACAAATTCCAGAAGCAAAAACACTGGCGTTCGAACCCCACACGATGTGTCGGAACCTAGCAATTCTGAATGAATGGGGGGAGAGGGGGAGGTCGCGGCCCATCGCGTATGGCGGTTTTATATTGCACATACGAAGGAATCTCCCTCAAACACGTCACTTTTCGTTCCCGCGAATTCTAAAATTGGTATGCAACTTTCTGTAGCAACTGCCAGGTCACCCATCTCTCTCTCAACATTTGGATTTGGGCTCAGCACTATTGCTTTTTGCACTTCCTCCCCGCACCCGTGAAATTTCAACACTGGATCTAATAATAGTACCTTACTTTCTCCCCGAGAACAGTTCCCAGTATGCTGTGCTCTATTCCGTATAGCTTGCCCTCCCCCCCCGGCTCAACATGCTACTTGGTACCTGACCCTCAGTTGAACATACAATTTTCGCGTTCGAGGCCCCCCCCTACGACTGGCGATATTTGTGGAATTTTCGCGTTCTCTCTATTTTTTCCTCGCCTTTGTACGGATTCTTCTTCGCGTGCTCGAGATGATTTGCAGCTTTTTTGGGCCCCCGCAGCCCGCAAATGAAAACAGCGAGGGCTCGAAATTTTTGGCGTCTTGCCCCGGCTTGTGCTCGGCTTCGGAGCGAGACGCGAATTGCTGTCGTGCGCAGCAACAATAGTGGGCTATAAGCTGGTTGTGAGCCTGTGTTGGCTTATATTGAACGTTAGCTGTCGTGCTCTTTGTGCTATAGATAGCAAATAATATATAAGGATCACAAGAATACTTCTAGCTCTGATGTCAGTCAAAAAGATCTATTTTCCACTTCCTTAGCTCCATTTTTTTTTTCTAATTTTAGACTGTATTGCGTCATTTTCTACAATTTTTCTTTTGTACAATCTATTTTTAATAAAGAGGTACCCAACCACTTCAGAATATAAAGCCAGATCAGTCACCGGATAATCCTTTCCACCAGAATAATAATTTTATCTACTCTATTTTTTTAAGCAAGATATTGTTTTTTTGATTAAATACAAAAAAATAATAAAAGATAATACTACTCCAAGTCTATTGAGCCATAGATTAAATCAGGTCTCGTCCATTCCTTATTTACTAAGAAAATCCAACTATTAAAACAATCTTAACTTCAAATTCAGCGAAGTTATAGCTACCGAACAAAAAATTTTTAAACAGCAAATTACTTTTTAACTCTCGTTAACAATGCAAATTAAATACTTATCTGCTTTCGCCTTGGCCATTTCCACTGCTGCTGCTCAGTACTCTAACAGCTCCTTCTCGGCATCTTACCAACAGGCTTCTGTTGCTTTGAGAAGTTCGAGTAAGGTAGACATCGAACCTTCCTTCTCTTACGCTTCGTCCGCGGCGCTATCCGAGACTCGCGGCTCCACCACTACCCTGGAACCAACCCCTTCTGTCATCGCCTCTGAAACTGTTATCACACATGCTGATGAAACCACCACCTACTACGAAACCTCAACCATATATGCAACTGTCTACAAGAGTGCTGTCGTATCGTCAGCTGCTCAAGCTACCACAGGTAATACTGCAGCTGCATCTGTAACTCAAGACGAAGACACCGTTGAAGTTGTTACAGTCACTGTTACTCAGACTAACGGCAACGGCGAGCAAGTCATTGTCACAACAACCGTGAACCAGGCAAAGGAAGCTAGACCTACAGGCACTGTTATCTCTGACGGTTCTTCTATCACCTCCACTTCTACTGTCACATCGACGCTTTTCGTGACCATCCACCAATCGACTTCCAGCACTAGCGATGCCCAGCAACTAATGGGTAAGGGTGTCCAGAGCATCGACGCAGTAAGCTCTGCTGCCGCTAACGCTGTTGCTACATGTGTCCCAGTCACTGTTACTGACACTGTCACCAACACTGTCACCAACACTGTCACCGAAACTGCTTCTCCTTCCATCCAGTACGTTACTGTCACAGTTGCTTCCCTGCCATCTAATGGTACTTTCCCACTGAATGGTACTCTACCAAACAACGGTACATCCACTTTGGCTTAAAATATTTACTCCATGTGTTTCTACTTTGATACTTACTGTTTACCAACATGAATGATACCTACAGCGCAACAAGTAAATTATTAATGACAATTTTCTGAACAAAGTCGCCATTTCTCCGGAAAGAGGTAAGGCTTCGATGTTTTTTTTCTATTCTTTTATTTTTACTAAGCATTTTTTAACATTTTAATTCAAATGCAGGCCAAGTTTCCTCATTTTTTTGAGTTTCCTTTCCCCAACATAAGAAGACTATTCACGGTATTATATTTTCTTTTAAAGTTTGGAAACCACCATTTTGTTGTCATTGTATTATTTTGACAAAACTTTTGGATGGAACACTTGAATATTGCATTGCACGTTTACTCTATATCATAAAATTTATAAAAATAAGAAAAAAAAATTTAATAAAATAAGTTCATCATTAACTAATCATGTAACACTTCGTTTTACTCCACATTAGGCCAGCATAATTATTGGAGGGAGAACAAAGGTCTTGAATATTAGTCGTTTAATTTTGTTAACAATGTAGTTGCGAAAGTGACTAAATCGTCATATTGTAATACTACTCCTAAGTTCGCCTTGAGGAGTTGTGAGGCTTCCTGCGCCTTGTTTATATTATAAAGTGCTTTTACCAGAAGCAGTAACACTTTTGATGCAGAATAAGGATCTTGATTTTCAACAGAGTTATCGAGAAGTTTTTGAATTTGTGGGAGAGCCCTGATGGATGTACGTGTTTCGATTAAAATGACAACCTTTTCAACATCCAGAAGAAATTTCCATCTTGTGTTGGAAATATGCAAGGCATGCTCCTCAAGAGACTCATCAATTAATTTGTTTGCTGCGGGATATTCTTCTATAGCAATAAGATATCTTATATTTAGAAGGATCAAACCCAGTTTCTGCTGGAATGACAGGAAAGCAATTCTTTTAGAAAAGATAAAATTTTCTGTAAGTTGATAATTTTTACTGACCAATGCCTCAGTAGCTTTCTTCAGGTTGGTATCAAAATCGTGATCTTCTTCTGGAGATACAAGTTGATGATATGTGGAAGATAGAGCCAATTGCCCATAGTTTGACCACATATTCGAACAAAACTGGTAAAGATTGGTTGATCTGGTTGACGTTTTTGTCTCCTGTAGAACAATAAACATATATTTCAAAGATGACTCAAACACTGCGATGGAATCAATTCTGTTGAACATTGATAATAACGCATCAAATCGATATGCATTTTGGAATACTAGTGTGTTTTCTGTCTCCGGACTAGACTTCAAATATCGTACAATCTGTTCCACTGTAACGTAGAATTTATCTGCAAACTCAGGGTTTTTTTCTATAAAGTTTATTACCCATATCATAATAACATTCAGTGTAGATATGTCTTTATTCTCTCTTGCAATCTTTGTAGCTTCTTCAAACGCCTTCATTGCAGAATCACGATCATTAAAGGCCGCATGGAACGTAGCCAAATAAAGAAGGGATATGTGGAAGCAATTTTGCGAGCTTTGCGTCAGTGTATAGTCAAAGTAGTTGTGCAAAGAATCAAGAGCATCTTGATATCTATTTTCTATGACAGCCATAAGATATCTCAAAAAGTAAACCCCTGGAAATCTGGCTATATCATCGAGAGAGAGGGTCCCTAATAAGGATTGGATTCCAAAATTTCCAGAATTCTTGGAATTATACACATTCGATACTTCCCAATTGAGATACATGCTTAGTAAGTCTGGGGAGATTGCAATCTCCTTATTGCAATCAACTTTTGAACGATTTTGTTTTGCAATTAAACTTTTTAGATGGTTAATCGAACTAGAATCTTCCCTAGACTCTGTTGTTCTCAAAACAACAATTGATGAAGAACTAAAGCTTAGGTAATTGAACTCAATAGGTTCTTCAATTCGATATACATTTGCGATTGTGTCATCTTCAAATAGTTGCATGTATGTCTGAAAACTACTCCAAAATTCTTCACGGTCTTCAAATCCTCCACAAATATACTTCTTAAAACAATATCGAATAAACACTCCCAATACACTTTTCTTCGATATCGTTTTATAATCATGACTTTTCTTTGGTTTATAACCCTTTTTATTTCCTCTTATTATGCACTCCTTGTCTAAAACCCATATTAGATTATTCACTAAATCTAACCCATCAATCGCTTTAAGATGGCCCACTAAAGGCTTTATTAAATGGTGAAGATCATTATCCTCTAACAACTTAACAATATCCTGCAAGAACGGTAGAATGGGATCCTTTGAGTCCTCTGTATTCGGTTCCAATTGCACCAACAACAGGTCTTCCATAGTCTCTTCATAATCAGGTATCAATTGTAGAAAAACTCTAATGGGAATTTGGAAATTCTCAAAACAGTACATATATATCAGCACTAATATAGTGAGATCATACGCAGTTAATGTATAACTGATTTTTATTCGGCACTTACTCGACATTGCGCAATTAATTTATGACTTTCCAGAATAAGAGAAAAGTGAACTTGTGGATGATCAATAATGATTACAGATAATTTTCACAACTTCTTCAATTCAAAGCCTTCTAATAATAACTGTTAGAAGTTGATAGCATAGTAGATAAATTACTCCATTGTCTTTTCATTCTGCAGAATTTCAGTCAGATGTGCTTTAGCTATTTTTTCTTGTATTTTTATAGAAGCTTTGTGTAAAAAGATCACATCAAAATTCGGCTTCTAACAGCTGTATTGTTGCTGACTTATAAATATGAAAGAGCACAAGATATGCATTTTATTAATAATTTGATTAGACGTCACAAACTTAACAGTTTGTAATTTTATCGAATTTTGACGTAGATAGTACCGAAAGTACCTTCACTATGTAGGTATATATCATTCCAAATATCTAAATGCGGTCAGGATCATTGCATTAGCTGGTAACCTTCCAGGGACTGGTAGCAATATCCTTAATTTACCTCTCTTTTCATTAAATTCTGTAACTAGACCGAAACCTAATATGGGGGCACGTATGACGTCTTCTGGTGTAGACTTTCTTGGAGCGTATGTTATTGCTACTAATGCATATTGCAGATTGCTCGTATCAATCTCAGCAGGATCCAAGGTTGTCAAATCAGTAGCATTTGTTTGAAGTGCCGATTTTGGTTTCCACACTGTGACCTCCGTTACGTCACAGCCAACATTATATGGGCTTAATACAGTCCTCGTATCACCGTAAAAGTATTCTCTAATCGCAGACCTCTGCAAGGCTCTTATATGAATATCATCTTTCTGGAATGCGCCAACCATTTTCGGTACTCTTAGAAGTCTATCACCTATCAGTGGCCTCACAGCTTTAGACACTTTGCCAAATATTTCTTTTCCGCTCTCGTCGTCATTACATAAGATGATAACATAGTCGACTCTTAAGCCCCGTATTGCGTTCGTTATCTCTGAATACTCATCATCGCAATTTTCCAATGGCGGTGTATCTATGATGCAACCTGATCTGTGGACAAGTGGATCATTTTGCAACCTCTGTTTTACTGCATGGAAAAGTTGTTCAGATACAAGTTTGTAGTAGGGTCTATTGTCATAAATATTTTCGAAACCAAAATTTTTAATGATAGGCTGTTTTCCGTGAAGTTTAGTGGCTCCACTTGTCATACTTTCTCCCCATCTCGGAAGCTGTGCATCCAAGGTGCTTGATATTGGAATTGCAGCCAGACAACCAGGTGGTGAAAAAATGGCTTCCACAGGATTAAGGTTGACAAATAATGGTTGGTATGGCTTGAATTTTATTCCATATGAGGCAAGTGTCCTACATAGCGCAGTTTTACCTGTGTTCCTCTCGCCAACAACCATCACTCTGGGTCCATCGAAAGTTGAGCTTCTCAGTTTCTCCAGAGCAAAGTGCAGATTGTATACAGCATGCGCTGACAGATTTGGAACAATCGATAGTTCTTTACCATGCAATTGGGGGCACTTCCATTCTATTTCGGTTTCCTCAACCGCGTATATCCCAAATTTCCAGTCCCAGAAAGTGTAATCAACATTGTTAGCAAGCTCGGTCCCAAATATCTCGGCCACACCGGAAGTAACCTGAAGGGACAAACGCTCATCAACACCCAACTCAACCCGCCATATGCAATTTGCCGGGACTGTCAGCCGGTGGCTCTGATACGCATCCTCAAACAGCGTGGGTTCTGCATCATTTTGCTCTAAACCAGGAAGAATGTCCGCGTCGGCCATCTTTCTGACAGGTAAAGTTACTTGCGTGTCTTACTGTGCTCAGTAACACTTCCGTTCGCAACAATTTAGTTCTCGTGAATGCACAGACCTGTCTGGCAAGGAATATGTAGGGATTGCCAAGATGTAATAAACCTTATTGATGGGTTGGCATTGCAGAAGCTTAGTTCGCAATCTGAAAAATATATATTCGTTAACTACAACATTACACGTGAAAACATTGGATTAGACATATTCTTTCAACAAATGTATCGATAAGTCAGCTATAGAAGGGAATTCCCAGTAGAACACGCCTAGCCCACTCACTTATGATGTATTATGCCATCATGAGAAATACATGCAACAAAAAAGGTGAGGAAAAGGATCCTTGGCGATTCTAAAAGCCAGCCATTTGGGTTGAGCTAATCTCTGTTCTTGGCAATATATTTAGGGTCTGATCTGAGCACCCATTCGACCCACGACCCGTCATATAGTTTCACGTCTGGGATACCAGAGTGTTCCAGTGCTGTCTTAATAATACAGCCGGTGACTCCGGTACCACACATCACGATCGTCTGCTTCTCCGGATCGTAGTTGTCGCCCAATGACTCAAAGGCCGCCTGGAGCTTGGCCTTCATCGCGCCTTGCTCCTGTGGGAAGGCCTTGCTGTCTTGTTCAAGAACATCAGTAAAGGGCAGAGGCTGCACACCTGGGATGTGGCCCGAGCTGATATCTGGTCTGGGCTCCGGAGCCCTCCCTTCAAACCTGTCCAGCGCGCGCGCATCGTACACGTTGAACTTCTTCCTCAGCTCTCCCGAATCCACCAGCTCCCGCATCTGCTCGTACGTGACCACGCTCTGAGAACGCAGGTCGGTGCTCGACTTATACTCGGAGACAGGGTACTCCGACAGCGCATCCCTCCTGCGGGTGTCCAGCGCATACCCGAGCCCCTTGTACACGTTGAAGTTGTTCAGCAAGTACACCTCAGGGTGGCCCAGCGTCACCAGCGTCCACGCACACCTGGGTGCACTAAAGTTACCAATCCTGTCGTATACCACCAACACATCTTCCCGCTGGATCCCCAACTTGCTCATCCCTGCATTGAACGCAGAAAGGCCCGGCGCCATATGCGGATACTCCGTCCCCTTGTCCCTGATTTCGTCAATATCAAAGTAAACAGCCCCGGGAAGCGCCTCCTCACCCTCCAGGAACTCCTGCCTCCCGTTCCGCCCCAGGTTGGGCAAGTACCACGTAGAGTCCACCGGCACAACCCGTCTCCCCAGCTTCCCCAGCTCCAAAAACGCCTGCGGCGTAATCAACTTGTACAACGACATCTCAACAGAAAATAACAGCAGATACAACACCAAACTCTGTCTCCGTTACAGCCGCTGACTCCACCTCAAGAACCACACAGCAGCCCAGCACCCAGCCCTACTTAAACCGTCTACTGCACCAAGCTTATCGCAGGAACCAGCCCTTGAGCTGCCCCATGTCCAAAATTCGTTATTTCAGCAACTTGTGCAGGTGTTGTACGTGGGTTTCTGTGCAATGGGTCTTGACAAATGCCATTTTTTGCAAAATTTTGCAAAATTTGCGATGAACTGAGCTCATCGCATAGCCATCGCATAGCCATCGCTGGGGTTTCTGGCAACCTGTTGGTTCAGTAACAAGGGATTGGTGGTATTTGTGGTGCCTCTGGTGTTGACGGTGGGTATATTGTAAGGTCTGGGAGTTTTGCAAGGGGAAGAAGTGGCTGTTGAGAGTAACAATAAAGCAAGAGCGATGCCGTTGTCGAAGTCATTGTCGAAGATTCAGAAGAACATGAAGGGGAAGAAGATGGTGCATCCGAAGGGGCGGAAGTTCCAGCAGCTGAACCGTGCGACGCTGCGTGAGCAGAAGATTGAGGAGAAGAAGAGGGCGCACAACGAGAAGCGGTCGAACGAGCTGGCGCGTGTGAAGTTCATACAGGACGTGATCAACTCCGAGAGCTTCAAGGAGCGCAAGAGCTTCACACTGGAGGAGACCGCTGTGTTCATCGAGCAGTTTGTGAACCGGGATGACAGCGAGCTTGCGGTGTTCAGGAGGAAACAGCGCAGCAACAGGCCCACGCCGAACAAGCAGCTGCTGCTCGAGCAGAAGAAGAAGCAGGAGGAAGCCGAGTTCGAGAAGGGGTTCCTGTGCCCGGACTTGACGGATGAGCAGAGTGTTGTGTTCCTGCGGAACTGGAATGGCTCCTTTGGTGCTCTGTGCACCTTCAAGATGATCAGAGTGGACAAGAGCGGGAAGCAAGTGGTCGGAGGACACAATACCTTCACCGTTGCCGCAGCGGGTGGGGACGACATAAGCATGGCATAAGAGCCCTCCCAATACCCGAGCATCATTACAATTACTGGCAGGTATAGAGAGACCCACTTTTGTACACTACATAGCACATAGATTCTTCGTTACATAGACATAAAATGAAATAACCATGGACCGATGCCTTAGAGATGCAGTGTTGTGCGGAAGTTTCTGTGCAACCAGATTTTTCAGGGGGACTACAAAGAGGACAATCCAACACTGACCTCGATATCAATCGAGAAGTGCTAGAATGGCTTTGGGTTGATATCAGCCAGGGAAGGATTTGAAAGAGCATCAAGTGTATCGGTCAATTGGCTAGCTGTCGGTCATAAGAGAATACAAGCAAAAAAGAACAGAACTCTGGAAACTATGGGACGTGATATTATTACTTTGGACAACGTCTATGCAAACAACCTTGGGATGATGGCAAAGATAGCGCAGGTGGTGTATCCGGATGTGCAGTTTGAAGAGAAGTTTTTCAGTGAATTGTTTCCTGGTAAGAACGACAAGAAGAAGGATGTGTTGCTGGCTCAGATAGCTTACTACAGCGAAATTCCAGTGGCAACAGTAAAAGTGACTGTGCTTCAGAAGAAGAAGAGTGAGAGTTTGAACAAAGGTGTACACATTTTGCTACTGGCTGTTTTGGAACAATACAGAGGTCATGGGATTGGTGAGAAATTAATACAATACGTCGTGGACCAGTGCAAGAAGAATCACCAACATAAAGTGTTTGCACATGTACCAGAGAACGATCAGGCCAAGATCGAATGGTTGAGTACATTGGGCTTTAACCCAACTGGATCCAATGGTGAACCATTACAACTCAAGTCTGGAGAAACTGAAAACACGGTACAGCTGTTGAGAGACGTGGAATAATCGGGATCTCTCATAAAATGGGCAAGAAAAATATGACTTGGCAAAACAAAAATATTCCAATCTTGATAATAATTTGCAATTTGACCGTAACTACCATTCGTTTTGATACTGTAAATCATATGTGTGAATGAAAGATATACTGTTATCAATTTTTAAATGCCATTCCAGTTTAAATTTAGATATATCCAACTATTCCCATTTAAAATTCAATCACGCTAATTTTATTTTTGTGGCCGGTTTGAAGATGTCTACAACATAGAACTAAAATTGAGACTGCACAAACGAATTCTTGATCCACTACAAAAACTTGATATAATATGTAATAAATGCAGAAGGTAACAATATTAAATACTAAATTTCATTTCAAAAAATTGAAAACTGCCAATATTTACATCTTACCAACAAGCATACGACTAAACCAGTTGGAATTGAATGAAAGGGAATTGATTTTTAGATTTATTTCTTACTGAAGATGAGGGCACCACCTCCTCCTAGAAAGTCAAAGACTAGATATTTAGCACCTTACTTTGTGGACCTGAAAAAAGCCTTCAAGGTCAATAGGCTGAAGAGATTTTGGCACAGGAAAGAATTATTTAAAAAACAATTCCAAAATCTACAGCAATTTTATCAAACTACATATAATCCCACCGTCGATGCATATCCGATTCCTGGGACAATGGAAGCAAGTCAGCTAGGAAATTTTACACAAATTACACCAATATCGGGTGTTCATATCGAAGATATGTGCTGTCTGAGTAGTGGTAGGAACACAAAATCAGCATTAAAAAAACCACTGTTAATTGCATCCTTTCCTAGAGGATGCAATCGGTCACCACGTATCAGAATTTTGAAGAAGAACTTCTGGTCATGGTTGCCATTCACTAAACGAAAATACAAGCTTGCTTTCTTCAATAACGAAATTTTTGACCCTCAACTTCATACAAAAAGTGTTGAAGTATGCTCACATAACAACTGTGCAAATACTATCAGGATGATTAAAAAATATACACAAAATGAGGCAAATATCAAGATAATTTACCATAATCCTAATGTAATAAACACGAAGTTTCTTGCTAAAGAAGCAGAAATACAATACTCACCGAAATTTCTGGAAATAGGAGACGGTAACTCGATAAGAATCAACGATTTTAAATCGTTGCGCCGAAGAGGGGTAAAGAGTAACGCCTATAGAAATATGAGGCATAGCATCAGATGAAGAGTTACTATATTGGCGACTCTAAACCATCATATAAACATTATAAACAATATATTTGAATAGTCATTATTAAAAGTAATCACCGAGGCCAGAGCCCTCCTTAGAAAACAATAATGCCGCCTTTTTTAGTACCGAAGCGGCATTATCCAATTCCTCTTGTGCACTTTTAAAGTCTTCATTGAAAATTGCATCTCTCACTCCAGGGAAGTTCCAATTCTTGACAAGTTTATTATCTGAGTAAAGAGTAGATCCAAAAAATACATTCTTGTACTTTGGGTTAGATTTCAATCCTTCAGGAGCACATAACCATCTCCCTATAGCAGAAACCTGATTGTTCCAGCTCCATCTATTAGATGAATATAGAGTCGGTTCTACACCATTCATATTCTCTACAATAACCATCCATTTTTGTTTCCAGTAGGAGTTTTTCTCACCAATCTCTTTCCACTGCAACAAAGCGTCAATAATATGATCAAAACGTAATTCTTTCTTAAAATTCTTCTCTAAGTCCCTTAGCATATGATCAAGTTCAACAACCAAAGTAGGAATATGGAACGGAATCATAGGTTCGTCAATTAATCTCAAGGCGGAATTGAATATATACATCAGAAGATTCAGAACCTTTTCTTGATTATTATTTTGGTTAAGGTATTCGACAACTTTGTCTGACGTATCAAGTTGGGTATCTACCGGTACTTTTGTTACATCATGCCCTCTAGAGAAAACAGCAACAGGTATCCCATTCGATACATATGGCGTCCAATCTCCGAACCCATTAAGCGGTGATAGATCAACGCTAATATCAAGATCAGCAACAACTGGTCGAAAAAAGTCCAGCATGAGAGGATGACTTTGGATATTCAGCTTATCCAAGTCATTTATGTTAATTCCAATCTCTGAAATATCAATCATTGCATAAATTTCATCCTTTAATGCACCCAATCTCTGTTCAACAAGTGTATGAGACCCTTCAAAGTTAAAATCAGAACCTCCAAAAGAAATAAAGTAGATGTTTCTGAGAGGCTTCCAGTTAAATCTATATTTCATTTCTTGGAACAGCTCTACCAGACATAACATCATAGCTGTTCCAAATGCTGATGTTGTCGCTCCATTCCCTATTGAATTCCTTTTCGCAGCGATCACAATTGCTTTGTTCGTCTGCTCTTTTCCCTCGATCTTTCCAACAAAATCAGAGAATGGCTGAGCAGTTCTGATGATGTTATCAACCTTGAAATAAAGCTGGACGCCATTATGTTCTCCACTATACTGCTTATCATCAAACTTAATACCTTTATTATGTAATAGAGCCAAGAGCTTTTTACCTTGATTTTTGGACAGCGGCATAGCTGGAATACTTGCCATTGAATCAGAATAAATCTTAAAATCATCATCATACTGCAAGTTAGGGTATCTCATCTCCAGGACACCAGCACCATACTGGGAAATTGCCACAGATTTTTGGACTACAACATCTTCATTTCCCAAAACTTCTTCTGAAATGAAAAGAACTCCTTTAGCACCGTATTTTTGTGCAAGCAACATTTGTTGTCCTACAAATTTATCATACTTCAACAAAAGCACAAAATTATCCTTTAATAATCCTTCATCTCGAAGTTTCTGGAGATCATTCTCGGAACCCAAATATCCATAAATCAAGTTCATATCACGAAGTTCTGCATTGGGAGAGACAGGACTAAAATTATCTCTCGATAAATCAATTGAAAATTGGTGCCCATCCCGTGGTTTTATTACCAATTTGTTTGCTCCTTCATTAACATAGTTAGCAAAACCTTCAATTTCCCAATTCCTTAGTAGTTTCACATTATTATTTTTCATAGATTCGTAAACATACTCTCTCATGGCAGTGTCACCTTTTGTACCAGACATATGTGGCATGCTGCTCAGATACTCCACATCTCTCTCGAACTTCGCCATATCGGCAGATAACCTCGCATACTTTAGGAATTCACCAAAATCCGTAAAAGATCCTCGTACACCTGAAACCTGATCACCTTTGTTCTTGTCTCCATGCACCATAACGTAATATACCACTAAGGAAACGATGATAATGTAGATGAATCTGCTCAAGATGAAGGGGTTCCCAATCTTGGATATATAGAACTCAAAGGTGTCAAGACACAAGTATATGAGACCGACAAGTGGATCTATAAGACCCTCACGCACAGGCATGATTACGTTGTCATTCAGCCTCGTTTTGATGCGACCAAAGTAGTTGTACTGCTGACCAATATTTCTCCGCTCACTAGCACCTGGAAATAACGGATCCCCACATTCAGATTCATCCAGTATCATCTGTTCCATCCTACTACTACTCTCCATCATCACTTCCCCATCCACATAGGCCGGCGGCTCCCTGGGCAGCCCATTGGCTAACTCCTCTGGTGACATCCCCCCTCAAAAAAAACCTCTGTACTTGCTGCAACAGACCCCGTGGCACCTATATCCAAATCTATCAGTTGCAGATATCACTGGTACAGTTTTATACCTCAGTTCTTTAACAGCCTTCTCAAATCCAATGCTGATCGCTTTACAGCAACCGATGAGGTACTCCTAGCAAGAAGGTTTTTACTTTTAGAGCACAACGCGACGCCTAAAATGTTAATTAAGAGCACTAAGATCACAGCATACAGACCAAACACGGTTAAAAACTGCAATTGAGCAAGATACTAGTGTTGCAGGACATACTGGGTGATGAGTGCTATACGTGGAATGAGGTCTCCAGGTGCTAGAGGCACGAATCCGTCGCTGACCGAGGAACAGAGGCAGGAGATATTCGAAGCGTTCTCACTGTTCGACATGAATAATGACGGCTACCTGGACTACCATGAGCTAAAAGTTGCCATGCGGGCACTAGGGTTTGACATGTCCAAGAGGGAGGTGCTAGATCTGATAGAGAAATATGATGGTGACCGGAGAAGGCAGATGAAGTATGATGACTTCTTTCAAGAGATGGGTGAGAGGATGCTTAAGCGGGACCCAGTGGAGGAGATCAAACGTGCATTCCAGTTGTTCGATAAAAATGGTGACAAGAAGATCTCTGTGCAAGACCTGCGGGCAGTGGCACAGGAGCTTGGAGAGAACCTAACAATGGAAGAGTGTAATGCCATGATTGATGAATTTGACATGGACGAGGATGGTGCCATTAATGAGGAGGAGTTCATAGCAATCTGTCTTGATAATTGAGTTAGCACGGAGCCCTATCTACTGCTGTTTGGTTCATACATCAACTGTACACTATTACTTTTCTTCTCTTATATGACATGATCCAACCCTCCTGCTGCACTTTTATCGCATTGAACTACTAGGCCATGTTCATTATATATTTACATATGTAGGAACCATAAATTTGTAACTTTAACTCTTAAATTTGTATCAGCTGTGTTCCTTAACGCTAATTAAGTATTCATGTTCGACATATAAGCGATTGATGAATGCAGCTAGCGGGACAATGAAAATGTTTCCCTATAAGAGTATAAACCAAACAACATTACAACAATGGGATGGGAATCAGCATTACAACAATATATCGATCACCCTGACAGGTATGACAATAACGTGGTGGTATATTACGACGAATCGGCTGTAATTATCTATGATGCGTTCCCGAAGTCTACATATCACCTCCTGGTTCTTCCCCGTTCGAAACAGCTTACCAAAAAGCACCCAACTGTAGCTATAACGCCCAAGGTAAAAGATGAACTGTCCGTTTACATAGAAAAGGCAATTGATTACATATATGAGAACTTCAACGGGCGGTTTAGACCGTCATCACGGACCACAGCCTTGTACACAGATAAGGCCACATTCACCAGAGCTTTTATACAAGTTGGGATACACAGCGTTCCATCAATGAACAATTTACATATTCATGTAATGACTAGAGATTTCAATTCTGTGAGACTTAAACATAAGAAGCATTACAACTCCTTCAACACTAAGTTCTTTGTGCCATGGGATGATCTGCCACTGAAAAGTATACCCATACCTAAGGTTGTTGAAACACAATACATAAAAAATGAGTCCCTAATTTGTGTGTATTGCAAAAGGGAATATGGAACCCAATTTAAGAAACTTAAGGAACACCTTGAAATTGAGTTCGAAAAACACTTCGATCCAATTATAGTCCTCGATTGAGCTAGAAACAAATGGATATCTGGACCATCAGGAAAGCTTTAATAAAAATGAAATGCTGTACATTATAAATATGCATGACCGCTGATCAATTGATCTGCTGGGTTAGATACAATCTATATAATATACTGTAGAAGTACAATGAAAAGGGAAAAAAAGACTATTGCTGACGGAACACGAAAGCAACAATGATATTTGACGTTTGCATCTTTAAGTGGTCATCACAATTTTTGATATTCAAGAGTACCTTCAAGCTTCTTAACCTCGGCAACCTTTCTTACGGCCTTCATTAAATCCTCCGGTATAATGTGATCACGGTCATCTCTAATAGCGAAGAAACCTGCTTCAGTAACACAGTTACGAATATCAGCACCATTGAAGCCATCACTCATCTTCACAGCAGCGTCGAAGTCAAACTCACCATGCTTCTTAACATTGGCAGTGTGAATTTTGAAAATCTCCAATCTACCAGCCTCGTTAGGTAATGGGATTTCAATCTTTCTATCTAATCTACCAGGTCTCAACAATGCGGGATCTAGAGTATCTGGTCTGTTGGTTGCCATGATGATCTTGGTCTGTCCTAAGTTATCGAAACCATCCATTTGTGTCAGTAATTCCATCAGCGTTCTCTGGATTTCTCTGTCTGCGGATGTACCTTCACTAAATCTACGGCCACCGATTGCATCTACCTCATCCATAAAAATGATACATGGTTCGTGCTCCTTAGCATAGGCGAACATTTCACGAATAATACGCGCAGACTCACCAATGTATTTGTCGACAATACCTGAGGCAGGAGAGAAAATGAAGTTTGCACCAATGGTTGCTGCCACAGCCTTCGCTAGAAGAGTCTTACCAGTACCTGGTGGGCCATACAACAGGACACCCTTAGGAGGCTTGATACCGACTCTTTGGAAAATCTCCGGGTTCTTCAAAGGCAGCTCGATAACCTCTCTTAGCTCTCTGATCTGGTCTGTCAAACCACCAATACCTTCGAACGAGATCTCCCCTTGCTCAAAGCTGGTCATGTTGTACACCAATGGGTCGGTCTCACGAGGCAGGATCCTCATGATCGTCAACGTAGTGATGTCGAGCGTCACTCTCACACCTTTCTTCAGCTTCGACCTGTCAACGGAGTTCCGCACACCGACTATGTACCGCGGCCCAGACGACGCCTTCACAATGTACTTCTCCTCGGACAGCTCCTTCATCACCTCACCGATCAATTGACCTATACTCTGCAGCGCCTTGATGTCGTTCTCAGTCTGGTCGTACATCTTCTCCAGGTCCCGTATGTTCTGGCGACGCTGCTTCAGCTGGTCGTCGTACCTCCTGTGCTCCATCAACTTCTTCTTGAAGTGTCTCAGCGCCTTCTCATACGCCTCCCGCTCGGGGTCCACAGGCTCTTGCTCTTGCTCTTGCTCTTGCCCGGGCGCCTGCCCTCCTGCCTGCTCCCCTGCCGCCTCCGCGACAGCACCGCCCTCTTGGTGTGCAGTCTCGTCGACCTCCATGGCATCGCCGCCGTTCAATGCTGCCAGCAGTGGATCCTGTTCCTCACTCATTCTGAAAATAACTCTTAGTACCTCCTTCCAACGAAATACGGGACTAACTCAGAG
>JAJLUB010000098.1:33253-47232 GCA_030564085.1 Nakaseomyces uthaithaninus
ACTATTTCTGCCTTCTTTAGCCACTCTCCCACGCAGACAAAGGCCGCCCCCCGTCCAAATGCGCACACAGCTACATCACTCCCACAGAAGACCCCGCACAACACACAGCGGAAGGCTCGAGGCCCAAAAAAAAAAAAGAAGCCGGCCGGGTAACAAAAGTGCATGTGGCAAATATACGTATGCTATGACACACATGTGACATCCCTACACACGACAAATCAGGGTAACTACTTTAACACAGCATATCACATAGCACGTAACCCCCATGTGCATACACGTACACAAGTATATTATTTCTGCTCTGAAAAAAAAAAAAATTTTTTTTTTTTTTCAAAAATTCCTGGTGCGGTGGGTCTCTGCGGCTGTTTCTGTGCACATGGTGACTGTTTGTCTGGTGGGTGGGTATGTGTCTGTGCGGTGGGTTCTTCGCGCGAGCATCGCAGAGTGGAAGAGCTGTCGTCCTGTGTATAGCATTTGCTCGCTAATTTCTATGCTTGGAGGCCATCCATAGCTCATCGCAAAGGCTTTGAAGCTCTTGAAAGCCTGTATATTTGCCAGTTTTGTATGCTACAAGTCCCCTTTCGCACGGCTATCAAGCAATTGTAATCAATTGAGCTGTTGTGTTGATTTGCCGCTTTCTCTCCTTTTTTTCTGGGTGAAATAAGATAGTATTTAGATAAAGGAATTACCATTGGTGCAATGCAAATCCAGGCGTTCATCTTCTGTGGAAGAGGCCACGAGCTCTCTCCGTTCGCTAAGCATGCCAGCAGCGACTCGCCAATGGATGGTGCTCTGGGCTCTGATACGGTCCCGAAGGCGCTGCTGCCGCTCGCTAACAAGCCCATGCTGGAGTACATCATCGACTGGTGCGACCAGGCGAACTTCTCCGAGATCAACATCGTCGCGCACCAGGACCAGCTCGACGAGATAAAGATGTTCCTCTCCACGTTCCTGACGCTGCGCACGCAGCAGTTCGAGATCATCTCCAAGGCACTGTCCGCCAACAACCACCACCACCACTTGCAGAAGCCCAAGCCGATCAACTTCGTGTGCTCGAAGGTGAACTCGAATGGTGAGGCGCTTCAGAGGGAGCTGCTGGACAAGATCAAGGGAGACTTCGTGCTGCTGCCTTGCGACTTCATCACCGACATCCCGCCACAAGTCCTGATCGACCAGTTCCAGAACAGGGACGACGACAACCTGGCCCTCACCGTCTACTACAAGAACAACCTCGAGACGCTGGACAAGAAGCAACAGCAACGCCAGCAGTTCTTCACGGTGTACAGCGAGAACGAGGACACGGAGAAGCAGCCGGTGCTGCTGGACGTTTACCCGAAGGAGGAGGTCATGCGCAACAAGTACCTGCAGATCAGGAACCAGTTGCTGTGGAAGTACCCCAACGCCACTGTATCGACAACGATATTGAACTCGTCCATTTACATGTGCTCCTACGACCTGTGCAAGCTTCTGCGCGAGCAGAATGATGCTGAGTCAAAGGCCGATGAAGGCGACGAGAGTGACAGGAATAGCTCAGCATCCCCAAAGAGAGGCAAACCAACCGACGAAGACGACAGCCACACACATAGAAGTCTAACAGAAATCAAACCTAGCTACTTCAAGAAAAAGAACGACCTGATAAGGGACTCCATCAACTGCCATAAACCACTGGGTAAGCTATTCAGAGACCTAGGAAGGAGATCGTGGCAGCATTCCAAGAAAAGAGAGACTATGGGAATATTCATCATCCCTGAACCATGCTCCTTCATTAGAGCTAACAACCTAAACGCGTACATGGAGGCCAATAGATTTATTCTGAAGATCAAAGCTCAGGCCACACAATCTAACGTCCAGACAACAACGTCTTCAGCCTCCGCGATTGGTGCCGACTCCTTGGTCGGTGGTAATGTTCAGATCTTGGAAAAAAGTAACGTGAAAATGTCTGCAATTGCAGGCGGTTGTAAGATTGGAAATCGTTGTCGTGTCGCAGGTTCTATCTTGCTCGCCAACGTGGAACTTGAAGACGATGTTATCCTGGAGAACGTTATTATTGGTCCAGGTGCTAAAATCGGTAAAAAGAGTAAATTGACGAACAGTTATATCGAGGGTTCATACATTGTCCCATCCAGAAGTGTCCATAAAGGTGAGACTTTGACAAAGGTAGTGTTGAATACGGATACCGAAATGGACAGTGAGGTTGCATATAGCTCATCTGATGAGGATAGCTCTGATGTTATGACTGAAGAATTTACTGATGAGGATTTTGGAGATGACGACTTTTTTGAACGTTAATTTTAATATCGTACACATAATATTGAGTTATATACTGCACCCCCCATATTGTTATAACTATAACTCTGCATACGTCTTGATGATTCCTGTCAGTACTGATAATATTTCTTATTTTACTTCAGACCTCACTATTACAGACGTTATTAGTTGGAGTTAGTAAAACTATACGGAAGGACTAGTATCTTTAGTCAAATAATGCTTCTGATAGGTTGGAACTTTAGGCAATTGCCATATAGGTTTTCTCAGTCTCATGATATATTTCAAGTATTTTTAATCCTTTAGTTTAATTGCATTCTCGTTGAAATAGAATCGATCTGAAATCTAAAAGTATCTTCCCTTTTTAGGTTTACATTTATTACATTTATTGGGTAACTGCATCCAATACTGATCACAGCTTGTATATAAAGGACTTTAAATTATATGAAATGCAAATTAATAGGTGCCTATAAACTAAAGTATAATATTACCTCACTTTATTCAAGTGACTGGTTTCTTCTCCACGTCTGCTGGCTCCTTTTCAGAGGTGACTGCTAATGTATTTTGCTCTTTAGATCTGTCCTCTTGCAATTTTTTGTTTTGAATTTTGTTTTCAATCAAGTCGTCAAATGCAATAATCGACCTGACCAGATTGCTTATGTATATCACCATTAGTTCGTCATTAGTTTTTACTGTCAACGCCTTTTGCAAGTTGGTAGAAGCGCTGACAATGTCATGGCTACTTCCATTAACATCTCCCTCTTCTAGTCCCCCAAGATTTGGAAGTAGATTAAACACATCCTGTAACTTACCCAATATGATATGGTTTATAGGCAGTTCATTATTAATAACCTTGTTCAAATATATCACGATATCACTCAGCTTCTTCTGTAGACCCTTTAATGATTTGAGTTGGTTTGTTAATCTAATGGACAAGCCACCAGCAGCTTGATCACGCACATCTCTTAGTAAATGCTCCACACCTATCTCTTCAGCTTCCTCTGCCTCAACTGTGCATGGCAAATGCAAAAATGTTTTCTCCGTGGAAGTACCATCATCTTTGACTTGCTCAACTGCCATGTATGCATCAGTTGGTAAACCTACATCTTGTTGCTTAACATCGACGATTAATAACAATGGATTTCCTTGCGTATATTTTTTGAACAACTCATTAATTTTCAAATCAGAGGCCTTTAGCTTAGGACCACTATGGTACCAGCCAATTAACTTCTCTTTGGCATTGATCTTCTTGCACATTTCGTTCATGCTTTCGATATAGTTGTGATCCAAGAACCACACATCAGAGTTCTTTTCATCCTCTTCAAATGGTAAAGCGAATGAGTTCGTCACTCTAACAGTTGTGGAGCTTTGCGTGTCTCCTAGAATCACACCAACACATCTCTTCCCTTCAGGAGTGTTGGTACGCTCATAGTGGTCTAGCACAGATAATAGCACTAGTGGTGCGATAGTTACACGGTCATGACGCAGAGACATTGTCTAAAAAGCTTCAAAAATTTCACTAAGGAGAGTCTGCTTGAAAAGGTCTAGCGCTATCAATTCAATTGCCAGCTAGATTTACTCACTCACAATTCAGAGATTTTTCTAGCTAAAACTCTCCCAGGGCCCATAAACCTTACCTTTAACTGGTATTGAGCGCTCTCTCAGTACTTTCCCCCTTCAAACTCACGCTCTGTCGCCCAGAGAGCTTTGCCACTCGGAGGATATATATCATCGTCAGTAATGATAATATCACGTTGTGCAAATACCAACTACTCTCAATGGTGGTTCAATGCTGCAAAAGCATATTACAGTGCTTTATTTTCAAGTTAATTATAAAATGTATATGTTTATTTAGAATATATGGCTTATGAAGAGGTATTAAAATCCCTTGGATTGTTTTTTTGTGCATTTGGCTATGTATGTCGATATGTCAATGATGAGTTAAGGGAATTAAACAATGAATGAGAAAGGGAGGATAATTTTTGTCTCAACACCTATTGATGGAGATGTCAGCAGTGAATAACATTTTATTGAGTATTTCCTTATCCAATTCGTACTTTTTGGTTTTGTTCTTCACTGCAACTCAATCCTTCTCAAAGCTTTCTTCCAAAAACTTTAGTTTACTCTTGAAAGTGTCGAGGTCGAAGTAGCATGCTTTGAACCATACCAGGTCTGCTTGTCTAGTATTCTTGTTAGTTCTAGTGTGCAGAATTCTTCTGTTGTTGTAAAGCACTGCAGTGTTCTCGGGTAAGTTTATCCTGAACTGGTTGTCATGGTCATGTATTATTCTTTCGAAGTCTTGCAGGCCTCTCAAGAAGTCTCTAAATACAAGTCTCTCGGTGACCTTACCTGGAGAAGTGGTCAAGGGGTCCTCAATACCGTCCAACTTAGGAAGACTTGTGAGCTTGTTGTAGATACCGTACGTGAATGGTGCTTGGAAAGGTGGGGAGTAGTTGACACACTTCACAAGATACTCATAATTTCCTATCAATGTGTTGTGCTCGTTACTCTCATACTCCTCAACCAGTGGTTTAGATTGGAAGTATCTCTTATTTTTGTTCTTGAATGTATAGTTGATTGGAACATGTTGCAACGCCTCGTACGCCTCATTGTCCGTCTCACGAATGTAACGTGCTGCGTAAAACGAGTCAACAAATATGTTTGTGTCGTTCTCTGACTCATTCTTCAGCGCGTGTAATATTTTGAAACCTGGCACATTTTCTAGAAACTGCAGGTCCATATGCAACGGTGACGCGATATTTTCGAATGGTATATTATCCTCGTGTGGTGGTGGAAGCTCCAAATCATAATCCTTCAAGTTCTGGTTGGTTACATCGAACAGCTCACCGTAAAATGTCTTCCGTAGAGGGCCGATGCGCTCCCCCAGGGTCCTAACCATGTACATGTTGACATCCGAGGCGTCCGTTTCATCCCTCACACTGGGCATACCCCTGATAAACGCAATACCAAACTGCTGTAGGTTCACTAGTGTCCTGTACAGCAGCATATCATCCTGCATAACCTGGTCAAACGAGAAAAACGAGCCGTCTTTGTCCTTATCCATCTTGCTGGTCAGCAAGTCCCTGTTCCAGATCACCCTCTTGTGCTTCGACATCTGGTTCCTCGTGGATCGCGTCAGAAACGAGGAGCCCTTGTACTTGAAGAAGAAGTCAAGCGGGTACGCATACTTGTCCCCATCGCACCAGTCCACCTCCATCTTGCTCCCGTCCTCCGATATCTTCACCGACCGCGGAACCGTGTGGCTTTTCCCACTCTGGTCGTCCAGCAGTTCCCCTGTAGTAATCAGCCGCTGCCCGGACACGGGATCCACAGTCCCAGGAGACTTCGACGCATCCCTCAGAAATATATTGTTGAAACACACCGTGAACGGCCGCAAACGGTCTCCCTGCTCCGGCACCATGTCATGCCCAGCCAGCCCGTCACTAGACGCATCCAGAGACTCATGCACAAACGTCACTGTCGTGGACTCGTCCGTGAATGTGGCATCCAGTATCTTCCCGTTAGAGTAGCACCGCGCCTGCCTCCCGAACACTCTCCCGCGCAACAGCGGGACTACCGATCTCTTAAACATTATCTCAAAACAACAGCGCTGCCAATTGACTCCCTTACACCGCCAGCAGAGTCTGTAATCGTTGTTGGAGTGCTCTTCAGACTAGCCATTCTCAAAACACATTACAGCACTGACTGTTGAAATCAGCCTATTGAAGGCCTTCCATAATCCGTCACATCCCTTGAGACGCACCAAATACTGCTTCAACCCCCCCCCACTCACTGCCCCCACAGCTGAACCACGTCCTCTCAGAAACAGCCGCACGCAGACTCCGGCAATCGCCGCGATAAACAACTTGTCACAGAAAACCCCGCACAGAAAACCGAGTCGCACTTTATCTTCCTCGCGTTGCGTTCTGCGGTTGTGTCTGAGGGCGGGCCCATCCAAGGAGGATGACTCACAGACAACGAAACAGGAAGGAAGTGCTATACGTACTCTATGACAACGGTTGCGTGCGTGCACTGAGTGTAATATATGAACATGCTGTTGACGGATATGGCTGCAGTGATAGGTGCTGCAGTCCTAGACAGTTTCTTGAAAGCTCAGTGTGCTGGGAAGCGGCGCTATACATTTTGATATTGCCGTATGTTGGGTCTATTTATGTATATAAAATTGAAACATGCAAGAAATGACGGGAGAGAGGGTTTGTGTCTTGGATTAGCGGGTCGTTAGAGTGTCATATGTTGAATGTGGTTCTTGTGCTTTGAGTGGCCCTGCAGGCTGCTGATGCTGGCGTGGCGCGAGGCCTGTGGGCTCATGTGTGCCTGTGTTATGCTGAGTCTTCGGCCTGTCTGGGTGTGGCCCGCGCGCGGCGTGCGTGGGTGGTCCTCCAGCTCCGTCTGGATATCGTCGTCGTCCAGTTCTAAGCCAACGTCGTCGTCCAGTGCCATCTGTATGCGGTCTGTGATCGGGACGGGCTCGTCGAACTCGGCGAGCGGTATGTCCTTCTCCCTGAGTGCTGTGAGGGGCACCGCACCGGCCGAGCTGCCGGTGGCGTCCTGGCTCCCGCCGACCTCGGTGCCTTCGGGGTTGTAGTAGAACTTGTAGTAGATGAACTGGCCGCCGATGTAGAAGTCGAGCGACATCTGGAACAGCGCGAAGAACACGAACAGCGGACTCGTGTTTCGCCCGCCCAGTGACATGAGAATGTACAGTTTGAAAGTGTCACCGCAGAGCCAGCTGACCAGAAGGATGAGCTTGAAGCCTTGCACGGATTTGAGCTTGTACAGGATGGATATCTGCGGCAGCGGCAGCAATGATTCTATCAAGAGCCCCAGCGCACCGATCACGAGACCTAGGCCGTGCGCCAGCTCTTGCCAGCTGAGGACCTTGGCGACCATGAAGGTGAAGAAGAACTGGCAGGAGGCAAACACGGCGAGGAACTTCCAGTACATGGAGTCGTCGTTCCACTGCCAGAATCCGAAGACCCGCTTGTAGCTCGGGTCGAAGAATTTCAGGAACTTGTAGATGAACACAAGAATTATCTTGAAGGTGAAGCCGAGCAGCCTCTTGAAGGACAGAGACTTGAGCAGGTTCCTCCACTCCTCGCTGAAAATGGTGGGCTTCGACCGTATCGCGAAGTACTCGAACCACACGTCGTGTATCAGCTGCGTGAAGGGTTCGACAGTGTTGAGGTTATCGTACTTGTACTCTTCAGGACGGTACCTCAGTGTCGTTCGCAGCAAGATGATCTGTATGAAAATCATGCACATGGACTGCCTCAGCAAGGTTATCTCAAACGGTTCGATGAAGTAGTATGATATCCTGAGGATGCTGGCGATGAGCATCGTGGCGCAGATGTCTATGGAGAAGCCGAGGGCGGTCTTACTTCTCTCGACGCTCAGCACCGTGGCGCCGTACGAAAACAATGGCGTGCAGCTGAAGATGTATCTCATCACAAGGTCGATAGTGAGCCACTCGGGGACATAGTACTGGTCCAGCCGTGGGAGGTACGCCGACAAGGTATCGACATAGCTGTCGTGGTTAGCTACTGCCTCCCCGGCCATGTCCACCAGGTTCTCAGCCACCTCAATCTCCTGTCCTTGCACTACTTCATCCATTTAGCCGTGTATAGATTGCGGTATTGATCTTCTGTAATTTTTTCTGGTATCTCTCGTATAAATAACTGTACTACTTGTGTAGAAAGTGGAAAAAACAGTTTGTACCGAATTGTAGTTAAAGCCTTTCTATTCTATGAAATCTGTATATGTACAGCAACCATATGCTTTCTTCCAGGACACGCGGCGACTCGAGCTGTATCTGCTTGCGAAGACGGCAATTCACAGCTATGGGAAACAGAGATGAAAAAAAAAACCTAATGTGAGCTAACCCAGATAAAGAAAAACCAGTCCGTATATTATCCAATCCAGCCGCTAACGAAGGACAGGCAGAACAGCATCACATAACTCCAATTCCCCTCCTGCCCCAAGGCTTAACTTTGCATGTGCTTGCTATAGCGCAGCGCTATAGCAAGCACATGCAGTGTTCACTCCAAAGGCCCGCGAAACTGCTGGCCAGCGCACGAAAGCAAAAGCAAACGCGCGTGCCACCAAAAAAAAACAGCCAAAGAGAAGGCGCGCGTGGAAGGCCACGCAGACCTCTGGGGCCTCTCGTCCTTCTCTCTCTCTGCCAGGTGCACATGACACCACCCGTATAGAGATACGCTACAGTGGGTGCTGTTACCCGCACTGCAAAGGAAGTTGGTGTGCATATATCTACGAACGGGTGCGTGCACATGATGTGCTCTACCGTGGTACGGGAGTGAGGGACAATTGTATCTGTACGTGTTGTGCTCTAGCAGCTCGTTCCCCCCATCCCCCCCGGTGCGCACAATTCTGTGCTCGAATAGATCTCTCTGGGCGAAAAAAAAGTGTAAATCACTGCATCTGCAGGGCTGTCTCGCACCGAGGCCAAAACGCAGCACGCTTCTGCTCATCGAATGCTTTGCATCGGCGATGCCGATGCCCTGTAAGTGCATTGGAGATGGAGAAGGCATCGGTACGGGTATGCGGTGCAGGTGCTTCTGCCACACTGTTCAACGCTGAGAGATAAGTGCAGTGTACAACCATCATCAATTATATTCATGCTTCCACCACCTTCTCTGAGTTTTCGGATGGATTATA
The DNA here is from genome assembly GCA_030564085.1 of Nakaseomyces uthaithaninus. Lineage (NCBI taxonomy): Eukaryota > Fungi > Ascomycota > Saccharomycetes > Saccharomycetales > Saccharomycetaceae > Nakaseomyces > Nakaseomyces uthaithaninus. Next base: position 42,212 of record JAJLUB010000098.1, read on the forward strand.
GAAGGAGAGGGCCACAACCAAGAAAAAATAAACTGGAAAATTTCTTGCCAAGAATTAGGTCAAATTTCTGGTTTTAGCATTGTAGACTTCACTAGAACTGGATTTCGCTGAGAACTCCACATCTACTTCCTCTAAGCTCTTCACTCGCCACCTTCAGTATTATACGAAGTGCAGGTGAACAGCTATTGTATACATATTGAGTGTGTCGTCCATCTCATCGCTTGGGGAGGGAATCAATACACATATCGCAACACAGTAGCTAACCATACAGTTCAAAAAGCTTTCTTCAATGGCTGCTCCAAAAATTGAAACGACCGGCATTGCAATGGTTGTTTATCCAGGGAAGACTGACTCGAGACGCATAAACAGCAATCGACAGCAAGTCAACAGTTCCTCACTTGTAGCAAAGCGCAATTCCCAAGTTCCTCAGGCAACGAAGTAGTCACCAAACGTCTCTCAAGCTAGGGCATCAAATGTACGGAAAGATATAGCGCGGTACCTGCCGCAGGTGATAATGAAAGAGGAGACTGTATACGATCACTGCGATTTTCCCATTGAATACACATTCATGAAACCCACCAGGTCAATGATCCTGAGGAACGACAATGTAGTGCACAACTACAAAGCAATTGAAGAAATACAAAACTGTCTGATTGAGAATTCGGTAGACTACCAAGATTGGCATATCTTCCTCGAGTGGTGTCTACCAAAACAACTAGCTCAAAAAATTAACCAGCATCGTACGCCTCCAGTCTGGTCTGAATACATCCTGACCATTTTCAATAATGTTGACTGGGAATATCGCAGGTTCTTCCAACTCATGAATCTTATGAACATGCTTCCCAGTCCAGGTAACAACCTGTTCAGGTTTTTGAAGCATGTCGTAACAGTTGGAAGTAAACTTTACGGGATAGAAGGTAGTGTCATTGGTCAACTTAAGGTTTACATAGTAAGATTATGCAAGCTTGAAAATGTCAGAATCACATTCAATCTGAGACACGCGAATACATTCACTGCCATCTTTGAGGAACTGAGAATGCATATCCCCGCATCTTTCATTTGTAAAGGGATGCCATATTACGCCACGGATTCTGCTCGTTCTTCAAAGTCCCTCTTTCAAACTAGAAACAGACCTCTTCGCAGGGAGAGGTCTCTATCAATCACTATTTTTGTTCTCATTGCAACTGTATTAAATGCAGAACTCACGAGGCAAATGGAACTGGAGTCATGAAGTGGTGTATTAACTGAAACTGCGGTTGCCGCTAAAGAAGGTCCCGGCGTAAGTCTGTCGATTTGGAACAAACTAGGCCAGTACCCCAACAGCAAGAATGCTGTCATCGTACTAAGCCGAACCGCAGTACGATCAGAGCACAGAAATGGAGAGCTCGCAAGGAAGAAGAGAGAAGAAGAGAGCAATCTGATTTTGACGAGGTGAGTTTTATTTCATATAGCAATGAATCATATTATTAGAAATCCTGCACTAGATAGGCGGGTTTATAATTTTATCAAGTAAAAATTTTCGAATTGTCTCGAAACCTCCGTCCGCATCAACTTTGTACAGATTTATACTTTACATCGTCAATCCCACTGTGCAACATTAGACGCATTTTGGGTATCCAAGTCAGCAAATATGTGCATGTGAGCTGTACTACTGTGCCATGAAATTGAAATATATACACCGCAGTTTGTTATATCATAGGAACATACAATGTTATATAGAGGAGAGATACTCCTTGCGTACCTGCAGCGTGTCGGCGTCCGGTCTGTTGTATGCCTGCCACTTGGGCTCGTCCTTGAACAGTCGCAAGGCCTTGATGTGGTTCGTGTTCGTGAGAGTGAACCTGTGGTAGATACCTGCAGGAAGGATGAGCAGGTCGCCAGGACCTACCTTACACCGGACCCATTCCTTATCCAACCTCACATCAAAGTAGCCCTCGCCTTCCATACAGTACCTGATCTCCTCGTCTTCGTGAAGATGCTCCTGGTAGAAAATCTGCAACTGCTTCAGCATAGCATCTGAGTCACCCTTGAACGTATCGATGTTTATGTTCACAATGTCATGGTTCTTGTACTCCCTTTCCTTCGCCAGCTCGTCCACGTCCTTCTGCTCAGTCAGGTGCTTGTAGATCACACCAATCCGTCCTAGCTCAGCCAGCCCCACGCCCTTACCGCTATTGTGGGGCTCTCTGAAGTCCACAGAGTCGTCGTTATCGTGAATGTATACCTCTACCATGGGTTCAAACGCTTGGTGTCACGGTCAGATCGCTCACTTGACCACACAGAGCGGAAAGAGTGTTCAAACACAGACATGGCATCGCTATATTTATACTGTGCAGCCTGCTACGCTCTGAAATTACAGGGACTTTGTTTTAGTAAGCACCGAAATGTCCAGAACCCGGGGGTGCTGGGAAGGCCCGGTGAGCGCTCTACTCCACCTCTGCGATGTTTCTCTGTGCTCTCCTCCCCGTCTCATTACCACGGCCATTTCTGGGGGACCCACCGCAATGCTCTTACCTGCCTCCCCCCTCTGGTCTGCACTACTTTCTCCGCGTAGTACACACACACACACACAGAGACAGATGCACAGAGCACCCGACAGCGAGCCACAGTTTTAGGCTTCCTGCAGCGGAATCAGTGGACTGTCGGTTTGTATGTCTGCTGCAGTCCACATGTTATCCGTTTGGTGTTATATCTGTTTTTGAAAGACGCAATTTTCAAGATGGTATGATATCACGAGATTTGCTTCTATGGCCAAGTTGGTAAGGCGCCACACTAGTAATGTGGAGATCATCGGTTCAAATCCGATTGGAAGCATTTTTTTTGAAAGCTGTGGTGTTTGGCCTTTGACCTGCTTTCCTCATTTCATTATATACTGTGATGGCCATATTGTCAAGCGTGAGCTCGTCTGGGTTGATTGTGCTATACTTCAGGTACGCGAAGATCAAAAGCTAATATCTTTAAATGCTCTGTGTTCTGTCAATAAACTGAAAAAAAAAAGTATGGAAGGTACAAGACAAAATACTTTGACTAGGAGATTGCAAATTACTTATTTTTTCCTCTTCTTTTTCAATGGTGGTAAGAAATCGTTCAAGTCTATCTCTATTTCCATCGGGAGTTCGAGCAGAGGCGCCTTTCTGTCCTGATGCACTGCTTTGATGCATGATTTGTCTATGTCCGAACACTTTTGGCACTTTGATGGGTTCTCAGTGCAGTTCGTGGACCGAATAGCGGATTCCGCATAGTTGGATTTGACCGTGTCGACAACATTGCTGATTTGCGGCAGTGTATCGAGCATGAGCATGCTATTACGTGAGGGCAGTCGCTTGTTTTTACTGTGTCTCTCGTTAGCAGACCCGGAAAGATCGCGGCAGACACAAGTGGTGTTATCGTTGCAAAACCCGCAGTCCTCCTTGCCAATGTCAAGGGTTTCCTCGCCCAGTGTAGTGTTGCTGAACGGTTGTGGAGAAGTAGAGGTCTCCATAGAGGGCGGTGAGGAAGAGGTATGTGGCCTAGGTGCCAAAAAACTCCTCGGTTGTTTCCCAGTATGACGCGAATGGTGGGATTTGATAGACACTGCTGGAATCGGTTTGAAGTTCTCGATAGCATCGTTGAGAAAATAGTCTGCAAAGAGCGGTTTCAAAGTGGTATCCTCAGTGGTCTGTTCTACTTCTATATTTGCATCATCCCTTTTTGTGTCGATATTCGTCACGCCTCTTGTCGCGTTGAAGTCAGTCACATCTTCTTTCATCTGCTCCATGTTAACGCTTTTCATACACAAAACACATCTTTTGTCCTCCATGTTACTTTTCACGGTAGCTTCCAACTCTTTAATCTTTGCCGCAGACTCATCCTTCAACTCATCGTAACTCTGGGAAAGCTTCTTATACTTCTGTTGCCAGGATCTAACCATATCCTGCAGCGCCTCCACGTTTTCCTCCAGCGCCTGCACCCGGTTTTTGTTCCTCTCCCGGTAGGCCCTCTGCGCTTCCCTGTTTTGCTTCTTCTTCCTGCTTTCCCGCGAGAGACTAGAAAAGTCATCGTCCTCGAAGTCCGGTGAGCTAGAGTCGCTGGCCTCTACAGCACTGGCCCGCTTCCGGTACTCTGCCAGCTTGTCTGAGCTCTTGCCAACACGTGCCCGCAGTGGCGGCAACTTCCAGTTCTTCGAGATGTGTATCTTCGACATCGCCATCGTGTCCGCGATCGACTCCTTCGGCTTCAACACGGGATACTTCACATCCACCATCCTTACGAGAAAACCTGTCGTTCCGCGAGTATCTTAAAGATCAGCCGCTACAGTCTCCACAGTCCCTCGGTACGCTCTATCACAACTCTTCCTATCTTGGGACGTTTTTTTCCCCTTCTTTTCAGCATACAGGGGGAAATCAAGTCCAACAATACCAGTTCACAGTTTCGATTTTTACCACCGCTGTCGCACGCACCCCAGCAGTTTCTCCCGTATGTGAGCGAAACGTTAGGTGAAGCAATTTTTCACCCGTGGCAAAGTCAAGTGTAGGCGCAGGAAATGCCTTATATACAGATCAGGCACAGGGCCATATTCTGCATAGAGAGATCAATATTCGGGGGGATTTATCCACAAGCTGATGAACTCAGTAACTTTGCCAGTTACGTAAACTGCACCCAACTCCGTTGATGTCCTTTGCGCGCCCCCCCCTGAGGGAAGAAAGGCATCCACCCCCACAATAGAAACCTATTGAGTTAGACACACACCCTCGCGATGCCCTCTCTGCCTGTGCACAAGCTAACTGGAAATATTCGCGGACAACACTTCTGCACCTCTTCCTGTCGCCAAGCGCGAGCAGAGGTGCACACACAGTCTATCCGGGTAAACAGAGTACAATGGGGGAAAAGCACCTATGTCCACGTGCTATCTCGTATATCCGCATGAATGCCATGTGCAGCACCGTCAAAGATTACCAACACAGCAGCGGTCACCCGGCTTTTGGCTGTCACCCGACTGGGCAGCGCGAGACGGACCGGCATCGCAAGAAGTGCTGCAGCCG